>JAECYA010000386.1:0-234786 GCA_018153455.1 Drosophila parabipectinata | reverse complement strand
CTCTTCAACATTCATATCTTCTACACTTACATAACTTATTTTATAATACTTTTCTCTCAAATGAACAATTTAATGGGAATAAAATATTGTTTACGTTACACTAAATTGTTCTGTTTAACCTCAACTTCGTGGTATCGATTAAATAATGCTCGTATGGATTATACTTGCGAACCGCCTGCTGTCTCTCGTCTGTTGTTGCTCATCTCTGATCACTGCTTTTCAAATTCGTCTCGTTGAACTAAAAGCTGCTGCCGTCGTCCTCTCTGATGACTGCTTCTCGAACTGCTTTCGAACTGCTTATCCACGTCGTCTTCACTCGCGCCTTCAGTGTCGCCTTCAACTCCAGTGACGTCACTTTGCCGCCTCGTCTTAATACTCCTCTCTGGATCTCTGCTCCGTCGTAATCTCCTCCAGATTACTTTTCCACGTTCTCCTCCTGGTCAAGTTGTCGCTTCAGCCATTATTGTCGCTCTCAGCGACAACGGATCCCATAAACGCCTTTCGTCGTCTTCCGTTAGCAATTTTCTTGTCGCCACAGAACCAATTTTGCTCTCACACTCGCAAAATTTGTAGTTTTGTAGTTTGTAGTTTTGTAGTTCCAGAATTTCACAATACTTTGCAAAGCTTGGTGGAATTGCGCAATATGAAAATTCTCAGCTCTTCTGGATGGTTTTTTGTCTCATAATCTCTTCAGTTTTATAACTTTTAATTTCTCCGTTTAGTTTTAATCATTAAACTGCGATCGATGGATTCTTAGCACAAAAACTTGATGGTTGTTTGGCTTAATACGCGGCCTGATACTCAAATTGGCACGTGTTTGGATTGCATCCCGGACGAGCCCCCAAAATTGTAGAGAAAGGCATCCGTTGACTTCATTACATTATAATTAAATTCACTTTATTGTTCGGTTAATATAGTTTAGTTCACTTAGTTTAACATTTTACTTAGTTTAACATTTCCAATTTTCTGAGATACACGCGACCTTCCTCTGCTGATGCTCGATCTCTACTCTGTTCTCATTTTCATGCTTTTCAACACTTAAGAATAGTGTGACGGAACTTAACAACTTATCGATTACAAAATAGGACTGCCAATCCTACACCTATACTTTTGGTATTAGATGATTTGATGATGGGAGCATTTAATAAAAATGTGTGTGAACATTTTACCAAAGGATCTCATTATCGAAATTTAACACAATTATTTCATTTAATTGTTGTAACACAAAATATATTTCATAAATCTACTCACACCCGAGACATATCACTAAATACAAAATACACTGTGGTCTTTAAAAAACCCTAGAGATAATTTACAATTTCAATGTTTAGCTAGACAGATATATCCTGAAAACCCTAAAGAACTTTTTAGAATATATAAAGAAGTTACGAATGAACCTCATGGTTATTTACTTATTGATCTTACGCAAGGAATAAATGATCTTTTAAGATTTGGAACAGAGATTTTTAATCCATTATATTCAATTTGCTATTACGATGAAAATGGTTTGCAAAAAGAGCATAGGGCGATTGAAAGCGAACAAACATTTATTGTATGTGCTCAAAAAAGCAAATAATAAACTCCGAAAAGCGATTATTTGCAATAGTGATAGCGAGTTAGTAAAAACATTGTCGGAGATAGTGATAAATACTTTAAAAGGAAACCATAAAATATCAAAAAATATCTTGAATTCATTAAAAAAGTATAAAAATGTATCACAACATATTTTCAGCTCAAAACAATCTAAGAGACAATCTAATTCTAAGAGAAGAGTTCTTATTCAAAAAGGAGGATTTTTACCAATTTTAATAAGTTCATTGCTTTCTGGGATTTTTGGAAAATTTTGAATCATGTTTAAAAGTAAGAATCAGCTAAACAAAGAAATCTTTATGCATCCAAATGCATACGATTAACTTTTAGTAAATGATCGAGGAAATGATCTTATAAATTTAAAATTTTTACCAATTTTAAACAATAAAAAAATTAGTGATTATGATAAAATAAAAAGAGAAACAAAGCTGTTTTGCATCAATCGGTATCGTTTTTATTAAATCAAAATGTAGAAACCCAAACATATGTAGATGATTGGAAAGATTATATTTCCAGTACTTCTAAAGAATACAAGAACGAGTCATCATTTAAAAGAGAGGATTTACCCGATTTAGCCATTTTACCCAGCGATGAAGAAGAACAATCATCTGAGAAATCTGTTTCAATTCCAATTAATAATAAACGATCATTCGCAGATACTTCTTTCACTGATGATAAGATTTTAAAAAAATCATTACTTGAGAAAACAAGAATTATAAAAAGAAATTCTACTGAAAAGAAACTGAAACTGAGAAATAAGGTTAAAAAGAATAGAGATTCCACCTATACACTTAGAAATCATAAGTATATAAGTGATTTAGAAAAATTGCAAAGGGCAAACCGCAAAGAAAACAATATCCAAATTGGTAAAAAATAAATTAAATTGGATCTCATATTCTTAACTGCAGAGCTTAAAATGTTTTTTCAAAACGAGTTTTATATTACAAGCTGCTGAAACCGGAAAGGCTGTTATAAATGATTTGGGTCGAAAACCTCTACGAAATATCATTCAAGAACCAAGTAAAATCACATAACATAATCTATCTGACAAAGCAATTCATAAAATTACTAAATTACAAAGTGGTAAAGGAAAAGGCATAAAAAGAGGAGACCAAGAAAAAATCGCAATCATTTAACAACTAAACAACGTCGTAAACACACGCGTTCAAAAAAGTCAAATTAGTGGCATATTTTCCAAATCAAAATGAGTAATCACATTGAATGCATGAAAAGCGAACTGGATCTTTTTGAGCCTCATCCAACGCAAAGCTGTATTTTGAAAACCGAAGAAGTTTCATACAACCCTATTGCTTCTTTGGATAGTGCTTCATCAATTGAATTCGTTTGTTTAGGAAATGGAGAAACTTACAGAGATCTTTCAAGTGTTTACTTAAAACTTGTGGTTCAACATAAAAAAATTAATAATAGTAGTATTGAAGGAAATGCTGTTGGTGTAGCAAATAATATATTGCATTCTATATTTAGAAGCTCATCGGTATATTTAAATAATACTTTGGTTTCCCAAAGCGACAATAATTATCATTATAGATCATATTTGCAAACAATTTTAAACTATGGTTGTGATGCAAGTGAAAGTCATTTAGCAACACAAGGATATTTCCCAAATTATGGTACCCAAACACCATTTAAAAGTGATGGCAGTCAAATTCTTAAAAATATGTTTCAAAATAGTAATAAAGTATATGTTTTGACAAAAATAATATGTTATATATTATGTTTGGATATGTTTGACAAAAATAATTTTATATTAGCGTTTGATTTATCTGCTGATCACTCCAATTCTAGTGTTTGCGCTAACCTGATTTCTCAAGAAACGATCTCTCTGAGGCTTCTCTGAGCCTCTGGCTGAGGCTGTTACTTGCATTGTTTATTGTGAATACGACTCTATGATTGATATTGATAAGCATCGAAATATTCGAGTACTTTTGTAAAAATGAATACAATACAAATCATGGACTTGCTCTCCAAGCATCCTCAAACTAAAAAAATATTTAAACGGGTTTTTTCGGCCGATAAACTACCAAAAGAAATTCGTGAATATCCAGCATTGATTGTAGCTAACACTGATTATTCATACCAACCAGGAATGCATTGGGTTGCATTTTACTTAACTTCTATAACAAAAAGTCAGCAGAATTTTTCGATTCTTATGGACAATATCCTCAAAAAGAGACAAAAAGAGAATTTATTTTATCAAAATATACTTATAACAAGCAACAATTACAAGGATACTTTTCAAATACCTGTGGACATTACTGCATGCTTTTGGTCTTTACAAAAGCAATCGAAAAACTTTCAAGAGTTTCATACAGAATTTTAAGATAAAAGATTTCACCTATAATGATAAGTTAATTTCTAAAATGTTTAGTAAATGTTTTAAATGATTTTTTTTTTAATGTTTTATTTCAACCTAATATGAAAAAATAAACAGTATTATATATAATATCTATACAAAATTTTCCTTATTTTCATGGATTTCGATACATTCTTTTTGTTATTTTATAGTATCTTCACATAATATCCGTAGCTTCCTTTATATATAGAGGAAGTTTGTTGCAATTACAAGTGTCTGGACCTTCGGTTGCTTCATCATCATTCCAGGGACATATTTTGTAGTGGAAGCCATATTTCGAGTACAGCATTGTTGTTATTTTTGTTATTTTTATAAGTATCTCCTCTAAGGCTTCTTCTTCTGTTCTGTCATCTCTATCGCCAACAACTTTGTACTTCAACACCTTCATTATTACAAATAAATAGAACTATTGCTCAGCCTAAAATACAACAGGTTATGGGCCCAGCACGCTTCCACTACGCCAGAGAATAGTTCAAAGAAGGATAGTGAACAAATAGTGAGTTCATATGGCAAAATTCAATTTGTGGTGAAATTGCCGGCACACACATATATACATCACGTGTGCATGTAAAAGTCTTAGACTTCTGGGGACGCAAAAGAAGGCGTCTTGTTGGCAACAGAGAAAAGAAGCGTGTTCGTTGCTTGTGTAGCTACGTGAAATGTTAGCTTGTGTAGCATAACTAAACGCAGATCAAAAAGCAAAATGAGTATTGCTAGTATACGCATAGAGCCTTTGGGCAAAGACAATTTCGACACCTGGAAAATTCAAATGCAGGCCCTTTTGATAAAAAATGACTCGTGGAAATATGTCAATGGGACTCTTTTAAAACCCGAAGATAATTTCGCACAATGGATAAACGAAGATGCAAAGGCTAAGTCCGATCTCATTTTGGCCATGTCAACATCGGAACTTAGGCATACGAAGAACTGCGAAACTGCAAATGATATATGGGTAAAGCTGCACAACACTTACCAGTCTAAGGGGCCAGCCCGTAAAGCCGCACTGTTGAAATCGCTGATCTTACTGAAAATGAATGCAGGCGGAGATATGAGAAGCCACATAGATAAGTTTTCCGATTTAGTTGACAAAATAAACGAAGTAAATCTGCTGAATATCGACGATCTGTTAACCATCTTGCTACTATACAGTATACCAGAGGAGTACGAACACTTTCGAATTGCGATTGAAACTCAGGAAAACTTAATATCAACAGAAGCACTAAAAATTAAGTTACTAGACGAATACGAGGCAAGAAACAGAAATCCAAGCGAGTCGACTCCTGGAGCATTATTGGTGCACAAGAAGTATAATCCCAGCAAGCCGAAACAACTAAGCACCAATCAAAAATTTAAGTTTAAATGTTACAGCTGTGGAAAAGTCGGTCACCGTGCTGCTGAGTGCAGATCAAAGCCAATGAAGAACCAGAGCGAAAGCATGTACATCAACATAGCTAATTATACAAACAGTGATTGCAGTAACTGGTGTCTAGACTCTGGAGCAACGTCACACATGTGCTCACAGAAAAATATGTTCGAGACCCTGGAGCCAGCTGAAGGCCCGAAGCTCAGACTGGCAAATGATGAGGCCACAGATATAAAAGGATGTGGATCCGTGCAGTTCTCCCCAAACAACAAGTTCACCGCCAGCCTGAAAAACGCACTCTATGTGCCGGATTTAAGAACCAATCTCTTATCGGTCTCAAAAATTTGTGACCACGGCTTCAATGTAATATTCAAGAAAGAGAAAGCTGAGGTAGTTAGAGCCAAAGGAGGAGAATTAGTTTTTACCGCTCCTCGCAAGTTGGACTTGTACCAGATCGAGGAAACACACGAAAGCAGCCAGATCGCCATAAGTAAGCAAAACAGCATCAAAGAATGGCATGAGCGTTTCGGCCATCTAAATGAGCCGGATCTGAAAGAACTCATCGGAAAAGGCAAAGTTCAAGGAACTAAGGTAAACCTAAAGGAGAGTCTTCCAATTTGTGAAATATGCATCAAGGGGAAGCAGTCCCAGAAGCCGTTCCCAGTATCGAATTCAAGGGCAAGGGATGTACTAGAATTAATCCACAGCGACGTATGCGGGCCCATGCGAGTAAACAGCCACGGAGGCAGCCGTTATTTTCTGACATTTACAGATGACTTCTCGAAATGGTGCGAGCTCTACACCATCAAAAGTTAATCAGAAGTGTTCCAAAAATTAAAAGAATTTAAGAACTACGTAGAACGACGAACTGGAAAGAAGCTAAAAACAATCAGGTCAGATAACGGCACAGAATACACCAATAATGAGTTCAAAAATTACCTTGCAGCTCAAGGAATAAAGCATGAGTATTCCGTTGAATATACACCTCAACAAAACGGCACAGCCGAACGTAAAAACCGTACCCTTGTAGAAATGGCTCGCTGTCTCATGTTACAGGCTGCTCTGCCTGCGAGCTACTGGGCCGAAGCAGTAAACACAGCTAACTACATAAGAAACAGATGTCCTTCAAGAAGCCTATGTGGAGAAACGCCTTTCAAGCTGTGGAACAATCGCATCCCAGTTGTGAAGCATATGCAGAAGTTTGGTCAAATTGCTTACTCACTGGACAAACGATCGAAAAGTAAGTTCAGCTCAAAATCCAGGAAATGTGTTTTCGTTGGATACTGCAGCGATGAAAAAGCTTATAGGCTGTATGAAGGAGAAACCAAAACTTTAATTAAAAGCCGAGATGTCGTTTTTACACACTTATTTAGGCACGACTATAAGTACGAGGATTTTATGGAATTCCCAATCAATATCGACATTGAACCAGTAGCAGCTGATCGACCAGAAAATGACGACCCAGATGACAACGACGGCAGCCAAACAGAAGATCCCGAGCCAGAGGACCCTGAACCAGATGATGAACAACCAGAACCGGAAATATTGATGAAACGTGGACGCGGAAGACCAAAGAAGATATTAACAGGCAAACCAGGAAGGCCCAAGTTAATGTACAATCAAATAATTGCAGACCAGCAGCCCGAGTCCGATCAAGAAGACATATTCTATGAAGCCACCTCACTTGCAATGAACTCAAAGGAGCTAACTGCGAGCGCAGCTCTTAAAGGCACGAACGCCATCGAATGGAAGGAGGCATTGATAAACGAGTACAAGTCATTGAAAAAGAACAATACATGGGAGGTTGTCGATCGTCAGAAAAACCATAAGGTTATCGAAACGAAGTGGGTGCTACGAACAAAATATTCGCCCGACGGAAAGATAAATTGTCGAAATGCTCGATTGGTTGCAAAAGGATTTACACAACGCGAAGGTATTGATTACGACGAGACCTTTTCTCCAGTATCCCGAATGAGCCCAATAAGGACAATAATAGCTTTAGCCACGGAACTCGGATTGGATGTTCACCAATTCGATTTCAACAGCGCCTATTTAAATGGGGACATCGGTCCCCATCGGACATGGGTCCCACCTGAGTTCCAGGAAATATTGACAGCAAATGAGAAGAAGATGTATGGCCCCGAGAAGGTTTGCAAGTTAAGAAAGGCACTATATGGTCTAAAGCAGAGCGGTCGCCAATGGTACAAAAAGCTGGACTGCACACTCAAAGAACTGAATCTTAAACCACTCGCAGCCGATCAGTGCGTGTACTTAAAACGTGAACGAAATGGGATCCTGATAGTATCGCTTTACGTAGACGACCTCATAATAGCAACAAAAAATCGTCCAAATGCTTTCGCAGTTGAAGCATGAATTGTCTAACAAATTCCAGATGAAAGATTTGGGCAAGATATCGTATTGTTTGGGCATAGAAATTAAACAAAGCGAAGACAAGACAGAATTCACCATGGCCCAACCAAAGTATATAGCAGACATCCTGAAACGCTTCAACATGGAAAACTGCAAGCCTGTAAATACTCCAATTAATACAAGCGAAAAATTGTCTACAGAAATGTGTCCAACCACAGAAAGCGAAAAGGAAGAAATGTCTAGTGTGCCATATCAAAGTTTGGTAGGAGCCTTAATGTGGTTGGCAGTATCAACGCGCCCTGATATAGCGTTCGCAGTGAGTGCACTAAGCCAATATAACACAAATTTTGGGAAACAGCACTGGATTGCTGCAAAAAGGGTATTACGCTACTTAAAAGGAACCCAAAACCATGGCTTGTTTTATAAACGAAGCGGCCAAAACCTAGTAGGCTACGCAGATGCTGACTGGGCCGCCAACATTGACGATCGCAGATCTTTCACAGGTTTCGCCTTCAAGTTCGCAAGTGCAGCAATATCCTGGGAAAGTAGAAAGCAACGGACGGTTGCATTGTCAACCACAGAGGCGGAGTACATGGCCCTATCAGACTCATCAAAAGAAGCGGGTCACCTTAGAAGTTTCCTTAGCGAAGTTTTGGGGCAACTGAAGACAACTGTCATCCACAACGACAATCAAGGAGCCGGTCAACTCGCTTGCAACCCCGTATTTCACAAACGCACCAAGCATGTTGACATCCGCCACCATTTCATCCGAGAGCTGGTTGAAGAGGGAACTATATCCGTGAATAACATCTCAACGACCGAGATGCCAGCAGATATATTAACAAAAGGTCTTGGAGCCTCAAAACACAACACCTGTAAGACATCCTTGGGTGTATGCCAAGCCGATTAGCAGCTTAATAATTGAGGGGAAGTATTGGAAATACAATTGGCAGCACTACCCGATATATATCGGGAGCTTTGTTATTTTTATAAGTATCTCCTCTAAGGCTTCTTCTTCTGTTCTGTCATCTCTACCGCCAACAACTTTGTACTTCAACACCTTCATTATTACAAATAAATAGAACTATTGCTCAGCCTAAAATACAACAAAATCCTCTAAAGTTGTTTTTAAAAATTGAAGTTTTTTAAGGAGCTCCTCGAAAAGCATATCTTCAAATTGAAGTAAAATAATTTTATTTGATGCGCGTACATCGAGAGGCTTGAGAGAGGAGTTGTTTTTGATTGAATCGAAAAAGTGAAACTGATAAAACATTATAAGGAATCGACTCTTTTATACAGTTACTCCTTTGAGATAAATTCTAAACATGCTGAGCTATATCTAGTCATCTCTTTTCCTTTATATACAAGATGCGTTATTCCATTTTCCTTCAATTTCTTAAATGGTGTTTTAGTTGAAAATTTATTTACTTAGCTCTTTGGTAAAAATATCCAGAGTGGTTCGTCGTCCTTATCAGTCAAATAAAGGGCTATTTTCGTCCCATATGTGGTTTTCTTTATCTTACAGCCAATGATCTTGTATTCGAAATTAATACATAGGTCTTAAGTCTTTGTGTAGCCAATAACAGGCATATTCAACCCAAAGCTCCTAAAACATGACCCGCTTAAACATATTAATTCAGAAAAATTGTTAAATATCAAAACATCTACTTGGTTACAAGTTAATACTAACGAAATATTGATAATTTCTCATATTCCTCGTACTATTATTAAAACCCCCATTTATAAAATTTTACCGTATCCGGATCAGAATCAGAATATAATAACCGAAACATTGCATGATGAATATTACATAAAAAAATCAGCAAGTCTTTGAAGTAAAAACAAAAGAAATAGTAAATAATAAATGTATAATAGGTCTCTTAAGACAAACAAATACTGAATGTAGATATACAAAAATGTACAAGAACTTCGAATTAAATTATATTGAACCCAACATTATAATAACATGGAATTTGCCAAAAACTTTGCTAAATCAGAATTGTATAACTAAAGATTTAATTGTAGAAGGAGTCAATATAATAAAAGCATTCAACTGTTCTATACAAATAGAAGATGTAATAATAACAAATACTATGCTTGATTATTACACCCGAACTATTTATGTAAACAACAACATAACTAAACTCGAACCTTTATCCTATATCGTAGCCAAAGAAATATTCCAAAACCATTCAAAACCATATTTTACAACCCATACAATTCTATTAATACTACTATCAATAATAATTATTATTATAATCATATATTTGATTTATAAATTTAAGAACATCCCAATAATAATAATAATTAATTATAAACAAAAAGGTTATTAGAAACTAAAGGTTCAGAAAATAAAGAACATGACCTACAGTTATACCCCAAACTAACCGCCTGAGGACAGGCTAAATTCTTAAGGATGGGAAAATAACATATCAACAAAATTTCTTTAAGTGTATATCAGTAAATTTTGTAAACCGAAGCTGAAGCCTTTTGTATTGAAATTCGTAACGCAGCTGCAAATAGCCTCATTCTAATTTTTGTAAAAACATAAATATTTAATTATTTCAATTCGGCTGAAAACAGCCTCATTTAAGATTTCCAATTTCTAAGAGTCACAAAACTTAAAAACTTAAAATAAATTAGTAGCCCGCTTTCTTAGTGTGACCGCTACCGAAATTAATAACAATGGCTGAACCAGTGGCACAAATCCAGTTACTCTCCGAAGCACCAGGGAATTATGTGCATTCATCAGACGGATCGAATACATTTTAAATTTGTATCCATCAACTGATCCGCGTCAAATAGCTGTATTCTTCAGTGCAATTGAGATGCAATTATGAGGAGATGCACAGCGAGTGTCCCAGCTATCAGCTGCAACCAATTGGCCCGATCTAAGGAGTGCTCTCATCGATGAATATAAAACCCAAACCCCATGCGAGGAATTACTAAGACGACTCTACAATACCCCCTTCAATGGAAGCATTCATTTCCACCGGAAGACAACCCAGCTTAATAAAATTATCTTTTATATAATAACTTTATTATGTCTTATATATCACGCCGTGTGTCAGAACATAGATATAAATCCAATCCAAGCAAAAAATGGATACTTAATTTTCCAAACAGGTAACATAGATCTGCCCACTAATTATGAATATCATTGTCTCACAGTCAATTTAACTAAAACTGAAAAACTTATAAAAATCTAATGGAATAAACACGCGAATTTGAACATTTGGATCAAATTCAATATCTAAAAAAAAAATTAAATAGAGAAATGAACGGAATCAAAATTGCTCAACGAAACAAGAGAGGACTTGCAAATTTCGTAGGTACCTTTTATAAATATTTATTTGGCACATTGTATCAACAAGATAGGGAAGAATTAGAATCAAAAATTGATAATTTGTACGAAAATAGTATACAGATCAACGAATTAAATAAAGTAATTGATGCAATTAATAAAGGAACAGAAACAGTCAATCGTTTAAATGAAAACCAAAACGAAAACCAAAGGTTAGCAATCCTTATTTTCAATTAACAAGAATTTACAGAATACGTAGAAGACATTGAATTAGGAATGTAATTTACAAGATTAGGCATATTCAACCCAAAGCTCCTAAAACATGACCCGCTTAAACATATTAATTCAGAAAAACTGTTAAATATCAAAACATCTACTTGGTTACAAGTTAATACTAACGAAATATTGATAATTTCTCATATTCCTCGTACTATTATTAAAACCCCCATTTATAAAATTTTACCGTATCCGGATCAGAATCAGAATATAATAACCAAAACATTGCATGATGAATATTACATAAAAAAATCAGCAAGTCTTTGAAGTAAAAACAAAAGAAATAGTAAATAATAAATGTATAATAGGTCTCTTAAGACAAACAAATACTGAATGTAGATATACCAAAATGTACAAGAACTTCGAATTAAATTATATTGAACCCAACATTATAATAACATGGAATTTGCCAAAAACTTTGCTAAATCAGAATTGTATAACTAAAGATTTAATTGCAGAAAGAAACAATATAATAAAATCATTCAACTGTTCTATACAAATAGAAGATGTAATAATAACAAATACTATGCTTGATTATTACACCCGAACTATTTATGTAAACAACAACATAACTAAACTCGAACCTTTATCCTATATCGTAGCCAAAGAAATATTCCAAAACCATTCAAAACAATATTTTACAACCCAAACAATTCTATTAATACTACTATCAATAATAATTATTATTATAATCATATATTTGATTTATAAATTTAAGAACATCCCAAAAATAATAATAATTAATTATAAAAAACAAAAGGTTATTAGTCCCGAAGAAGAAACTAAAGGTTCAGAAAATAAACAACATGACCTACAGTTATACCCCAAACTAACCGCCTGAGGACAGGTAAATTCTTAAGGATGGGGAAGTAACATATCAACAAAATTTCTTTAAGTGTATATCAGTAAATTTTGTAAACCGAAGCTGAAGCCTTTTGTATTGAAATTCGTAACGCAGCTTCAAATAGCCTTCACTAATTTTTGTAAAAACATAAGCATTTAATTATTCCAATTCGGCTGAAAACAGCCTCATTTCAGATTTTCAATTTCTAAGAGTCACTTCAGATTTAAAACCAAAACAATATTTGGGTAAACAGAAATCCCGACTCAAATCTTTCTCACTCCTTTTAAGTGAATTAAAAGTGAAAAAGTGAAAAGTGAATTAAATGCAAGGGTATATAAACTTCGGCACCGCCCGAAGTTAGTTTTCTTTTCTTGTTATAAATGTATTTGGGTATATTAGGACTTTATAACTATGAATTTGATAATTTTATTAGGAATGAAAGAGATGGCTGTATGGTTATTTCATTTTAAAATGTGTAGGTAAATTAAAAACAATAGCACAGATTCACTCTTAAAAATATATAAAAGAAGTTCTAGGTTTGATTTTGATCAGTTAATTTTCAAATTTTCAAAATGAAATCTTTCGTTTGTGAACTCTGTATAGAAAGTCCTTCTTTTAAATATCGGTATGGATTAAAACGTCACATTCTAAAAAATCACAACTTCAGCAAAACAAAAGCACGATCCTCATACTATAATTGCTACTTCTGTCCTGAAGTGAAAACGTACTGGCTCCGAAGTGAATTATACAACCATTTCTTAATGGATCATCCAACGATATTAATGGAAATAATTAACTTAACACGAACTTCAAAATATTTCTTTTAAATTTCAAATATTGTTTTTAATTTAATTTCGAATAAATTTGAACTAAACCTTGATAAAAATAAATCCAAAAGTAATAAGTCCAAAGTAATTTTTTTTTAAATTTTTATTTTTATGAAATAAAGTATTTATATAATAATGAAATATGGTAATATAGTCTTTTTTTGGTAATATGGTTTTTTTTTATTCATTATTTCTAAGCCAATCAATTAAAATTTTATCAAATTCCTCGTCCATTAAACTTATATAATTATCATTTCCGTCATTTACTTCAAAAAATATGTGGTCATCGTTCGGGAAAGAAAATTCTGTTGATGATTATTCCTCTCCCTCGGGGGTCTCCGGAATTAAGCACGGAGAAACTAGTACGTCGTCGTCGTCGAATTCCTCGAATATATTTTTTTGAGTGTCCGGGGCATACGTTTTATCCTCGGTGGTAGTTGCTGAATAACCCCATGTTGGTGTCAATAAATCGTATACGGATGAAAGAGAATCATCCTCTAGATTCTTAAAAAGCTCTTCTTGGGTTTTCTCCCCAATACCAATTAATGATAAAAATGAAAACCACCCAAATTTTCCACACATTTTCCGGTTAATGAATGGGGAAAACCAATCAGAAGACTCGAAAGAAAAGATAACGCCTAGAGCCTACAATAGGGATTAAATAGGAAATCGGATGATTTATTTCGTTATATCCGTGTATGCATGTATATGTTGGTGGGAACGTAAGTCCACAATCCAATGTACACTCATATGTATATGTATACTCCTAAATAAAAAATACATATTGACCTTTCATCCGACCCTGACATAAATATGTCTCCTGCAAGAAAGTGATAAAAAGGGATCGCAGCAGGTCAATTGGTACCTTTTTTCTTGACCCTTCAGGGTGGAATTTTACTTGTCTACCAAAACTTGTTTTGGTTTTTTTTTTTACTACTTTTACTTGTTTTCTTGTGATTTACTACTCCTTGTACAATTCTATTTTATATTTTATATTATAAAATTAAATGTTTTTATATAAGTCCGAGTTAATTAATTAATAAAGAATTGGAGTAAAAATGCTTTTAAATGATATGCAACACCATAATATAATTTTGGATATTTTTTTGTAAATAATTATTTGTTCTTCATCATTAATTTTAAATTAATTAGAAAAGAATTTGTATTTTTAGGTAAAATTTTATTTTATTTATTTTTTCACAATCCTGAATCTTATTTTTTTTCACGATCCTTTTTTCACGTGGGCAGTTGAATTGGTAGGGAATTAGGCAAACGGAGTATAAGCGGCAGAAAAATTTTAGTAGTTTGTAATTAGGCAAACGATGATCCGCAAGTTTCATTTTTACATGATCTTTTCTTTACATGCATATTTCCCTTAATGGGACCCAGGGCCGTAGCTAGAGACTCGGGGCCCTGGGGCAACAAGTAAATTTGGGGCCCCCTATACGGAAGTCTTTTGTCAAATTTTAAAGTATGCCTAGGGTTGTCTATGTGTGAAATGTTTGAATTTCCCGCGCGTATAATGGTCGCGAACACTGTTCGATACCTCAATTGACGCGAATGAGCTGCTCAATTGAGGTGCTATTGACAAACAATAGGATCGGAAAATTGCATAATTATTCTGCTTACAATTATATAATTGTTAACTTGCGCGATGAAACGTACTTATCCCAGCGGAGCGAAAAAAAGAGGGGCAAAACTAAAGAAAGAGAATGAAGCAAAAACGATGTCCGGGAAATTCGTTAAGTGGTTATCATCCACGCCTGCATCGTCTCTTGATACTGGAGCTGTTCAAGGTATATGCATTGAAATAATCAATCAATTTATCCTATAATTCATCCCAACATAATCCCGTTGGAATAAAGAAATAATTAAAATATTTCATAAATTATGAATGATCCAGGCTGACAATATAAAATTAATTCTTTATACGGAATTCTTCTCCATTGGCCACAGAACCACAACCACTGCCAGAATCATCACAAAATGAAAGAGATTGCGAGGTTCCTTCGTTCGATGCGAGTAGCGCGAGCGCTACAACAGAAACAGATTCACTTCCTCCTATCAGTGCAAAAACAGGGAACACTTTTCCTGACGTCATTACGCACCCAATCATCAAACACGCTATTATTTCGTCTGGCCCAAAACAACCTCCGGGTCCTTTCCCAAAAGATGAAAAACAGGACGGACGCCTTTTCTCGAAAAATTTTTACTTTTCCACCGCAAAGTCAGGACTTCAACTGAGAAGAAATTGGTTATGCTATTCGACTGAGCATGACCGTGTGTACTGCCAACCCTGTTGGCTTTTTCCTGAGAAAACGACAAGCGGAAGTCAAAATGTTTGGGTAACAGGATTTCGTGATTGGAAACATCTTTCAGAACGCATCAAGCTCCATGAAAATTCCCAGTCCCACGCTTTGTCGTGCGTTGTTTACGAGCAATGGCAAAAACACGGTACATTGGATGAGGTTCTTGAAGAGAATTTGAAGAGAAATCATAATTTTTGGCGCAAGATACTGAAAGAGTTTTAGATGTCACGTTGATGCTTGCCACGTGCAATTTAGCTTTTCGAGGACAAAGTCACAAATTCTCAGATAGTAATAAGGGAAATTTCTTGTCTGTAATAGAATTATTAGCAAAATACGACCCTGTCTTGAAAAATCTATTGGAGATGCCTGATCAATCCGTAACATACTTGAGCCCTTGTATTCAAAATGAACTCATTGCTCTTCTTGCTAAACAAGTTAATGATTCCATTGTTTCTGAGTTGCAAGAAGCTCTTTTTTCTCAGTGATTATGGACACAACTCAAGATAGTAGCAAGATAGATCAATTGAGCGAAGTTTTTCGTTATGTTAAAATTGTGTCTGATGAGAGAGGAAAACCGTCCAAATTAGAAATTTTTGAAACTTTTACTTCTTTCACTGAAGTAAGAGATCAATCTGCTGACGGCCTTTCAAACCTCATCATATCATCGATTAAGCAAAAAGGATTGAATATTCAGAAATTGTTTGGGCAAGGCTACGACGGCGCAGCCGTTATGAGTGGACGTTTAGAGGCGTTAAAAAAAATCACTAAAGTAGCACCTCATGCTTTGTTCGTTCATTGCGCCGCTCACAATTTGAATCTTGTGTTAAAAGATGCTGTTCGCGAAAATTCAGAAATCGCTCGTTTCTATGATATTGTACAAGATATTTACAATTTTTTCGGCAACAGTATTGTACGATGGCAAAATTTGCAAACACCTACAGAAGAAAAAAATGTCTCCAAAACAACCATCAAAATATTGAATCGCACACGTTTTTCAGGAACTCATGACTCGATTGACGCGCTGAAGAAAAGATTGCCTGATATTAGGAACAATTTGTCACGTATTGTTTTGACTAGTAAAATGTCTAGCAAAAGAAACGAAGCGTTGGGACTTCAAAAACGTGTTGAATCACTGGATTTTGTTTGTTGCTTAGTTATTTTGTGCAAAGTTTTGGAAAAATTAATATTGTATCAAAAGCTCTTCAAACAGAAACGACAGATTTGATGAAAGCACACGAGTTATTGGAAAATGCATACATTGAAGTTTCTTCTATGCGGCAATCATTCGAAGAATTTTTAAAGGAAGCATGCGATTTATGTTCAAAACTTGGCATCCCTTTACAGTTTTCAGAGAAAAAAGTGCACAGAAAACGGAAAAAACATTTTGATGAACTATGTGTAGACGAAAGACTTTCGAATCCAAAGGAAAACTTCGCAGTGACTGTTTTTTATCCTTTGGTGGACATAATTTGTTTCCAATTTAAGTACCGATTTGAAGGTATGAAATCTGTTCTGGATGTCTACAAAATTGTTCAACCAAAATTCATAATCAATGCCACTGACAAGGAAATTTCGTTAGAAGCCGAAAAATTCATGAAAAATTTCCGTGATCACATTTCTTCCACATTTCCATCGCAATTACTCTCGTTGCGTTCAGCGTTTAGAAAAAAAATCGGTGTGAAAAGTAGTGTGAAACAACTAGCTGAAATGATCATAATTGAAAACAGTTCCTTAACGTCAAGTTACTCTGATGTATGCACTGCTTGTATGATGTTTCTGACACTTCCTGTCACAGTTGCAACGGCGGAAAGATCTTTTCGAAATTGAAATTGATTAAAAATTATTTGAGAAGCTCTATGGGGCAAGAGCGATTGTGTGGATTGGCCCTTTATCGATTGAAAATGAGCGAGCAAGAAAGATCGATTTCAGGCAAGCCATCGACGAATTTGCGGCTTGCAAAGGGAGAAAGCGGCTTTTTAATGGTATTTACCAAATGAGATATGTTGAACTAAAGCGAAAACATGTTTTGTGTATTATCTAATAAAACTGTAAAAAATTTAGAATTTTTTATTTTGTTAGACTATTGTGATCCATTTAAAGCACATTCAGAAAGTCCGAAAGCCATGGTAAGGATTTTTCAAACCTAAAAAAATTGGTCGCTAAGAAGGGCCCCGGCGGTGCCCCTTCCCTTCGGGGGCCCTGGGGCACCGTCCCACCTGCCCCATGCTAGCTACGGCCCTGATGGGACCCAATGCAAGATATCAGAAAATATAGAAAACATAGACGGCGATGATCCTGACAAGATTCATTTTTACATGATCTTTTCTTTACATGCCTATTTCCCTTTATGGAAACCAATGCAAGATATCAGAAAATATAGAAAACAGACGGCGATGATCGTGGCAAGTTTAATTTTTGACATGATGGTTTGCTTTTATGCCAATAGAGGGCGTATAAATGGCGCTAAATGGCGCTAAAACGGTAGATGGCGCTGCCCAATTTTATACAAACTTGACCCATAGATGGCGCTACTAAATTTTCGTCGTACGCCGTTTGCCTGAAGGGTCAAGAAAAAAATAAGGAACCAATTGACCTGCTGCGATCCCTTTTTATCACTTTCTTGCAGGAGACATATTTATGTCAGGGTCGGATGACACTTTCTTGCAGGAGACATATTTATGTCAATGTCGGATGAAAGGTCAATATGTATTTTTTATTTAGGAATTTATATATATGTGAGTGTATATTGGATTGTGGATTTACGTTACCACCAACATATCCATGCATACACGGATATGACGCAAGAAATCAGCCGATTGCCTATTTACTCCCTACTATCGTCCGGCAGAGAAACACTAGAGATTCTCATAGAGACACATTTCCCGGGATGCTCTCGAGAAGATACAACCCTGGAAATGCAGACACAGGGGAATAGCCCCTCCACCACTAACCAACTTGAATACCTATTGAGTGATAGGTATCTCAGCTGGGCAATAAATAGCTTTAAGCCCTTCAAATCCCCGGGCCCAGATGACATTGTCCCGGCTCAACTAATTAAAGCCGGTCCCAATCTGAGATCTTGGGTCATGAAAGCTTTCTCAGCAATTTTCAGGATAGGCATCGTTCCCGCAATGTGGTTGCGGACGAAAGTCGTATTTATACCCAAGGCGGGAAAACCACCTCACTGCACCCCTAAGGACTTTAGACCAATAAGCCTGTCGTCCTTCCTTCTCAAGACAATGGAGTTTCTAATCCATATTAGAATTTCTAATCCATATTCTAATCCAGTTTCCATATTAATCTTACTTTAAGCCCAGATGATATCTCGGGATCACAGCATGCGTATAGGAAGGGCCGATCCACGGAAACGGCACTCCACGAAATCACTACTTTTGTCGAAAAGGTACTTAGTGATAAGGAACACGCACTCATTGCTTTTCTAGACATAGAAGGTGCGTTCAACAACATCCTACCAAGCTCGATAATCAATGCGCTGACAGGACTAGGAATAGACAATCAATCCATGCGCCTTATAGAGCAGTTCCTGGTAAATAGGACTGCGTCACTAAGAGGAGAATCTATTCATAAATACGTCAGAAGAGGCACTCCGCAAGGAGGCGTACTCTCACCCCTACTGTGGCGGTTAATAGCCTACTGCGATCCCTAGAAGGTGGTGGTTGCAAAGTTATCGCTTACGCGGATGATGTCGCAATTGCCTTCTCTGGGCATTTCATTTCACATTTCACATTCACATTTTCCCAGACTCTATGTGACCTCATAACGGACAAACTTAGGGTCCTCTCAACATGGACAGTTAGAAATGGACTAGGTATAAACCCGTCCAAAACCGAGCTCGTCCTCTTCATCAGGAAGTACTTAAGGCTTCCAAAACTATCAGGAGAAACACTCTCCCTTAGCGGTAGCGCCAAGTACCTAAGGATTACGCTTGACAGGAAACTGGACTGGAAGTCAAACACTATGGATAGAGCTAACAAATAGAGCCATTGGCCTTAAATGGTGAATGTCCCCAAAGATAGTCAGATGGCTTTACACAGCGGTCATAAGACCCATCCTTTTGTACGGGGTGGTGGTCTGGTGGCCTCCTCTCAAAAACTCCACAATTAGAGAGAAACTTAGGAAAACGCAAAGGATGGCGGAGGTCTGTATCACAGGCAGCCTTCGTGTACACCGACGGATGCCCTAGACTTCATTCTCGACCTATTAGCGGTATGGGGGTCAAGATAGCCACGCTATCGGCAATTACGCTACGCGAGACGAGCATATGCCAAGTTGGACCTACACCACTGAACGCCAACGGGGTCTACAGACTACTGCGTACCTGTCGATCATCCCACCTTAAAATACAAGGTCTCCATTCCAACAAGGGAGGAATGGGCCACACAAATCCCGGGACCAGCCGGTTCCCTCCATATCTACACAGACGGTTCCAAATTGAATGGCCAGGTGGGAGGCGATTTCCATTGCGAACGGCTGTGTCTAAATGAGTCCTTCAGACTCCCCGACCACTGTTGTGTGTTCCAAGCAGAAGTAATAGCTATCGCAGAAGCACTCAGATCCCCAGGACTTAGTGGCAATCAAGAAACAATCTTTATCTTCTCAGACAGTCAGGTGGCACTCAAAGCCCTTGACGGATTCTCATCTAACTCCAGGACAGTAAATGACTGTCGCAGATGTCTTTACCTCTGTGGCAGATATGGAGGGCACTTGCAAGAAAGGGAGTGACAGTGAAAATCATAAACATAGTGAAAGCTATGTATGATGATGATGAGCTGGCAGTACTGCAAAACGGGACAATTAGTGCACCCTTCCAGACGAACACATGCGTCAAGCAAGGATGTCCTTTATCACCACTTCTGTTCAATTTGATAGTCGACGAAATTATCAGAGAAGTATGCATGAACAAACGCGGAATCACTTGGATTTTCACACGACATCTAGAAGACTTGGATTACGCGGATGACATATGTCTCTTGGCTCACAAATTCGAAGACATTCAAGCCAAAGCTAGGGACCTCGAGATCCGATCCAGCGCAGTTGGCTTAAAAATCAACGCATCAAAAACGAAAGCTATGCGGATCAACAACTCCAACACAAACAACATCACAATCGGGGATAATACCATCGACTTCGTCGACAGCTTCACCTAAATCGGTATTATCATAACATCAATAGGTGGAGTGGAAAGTGATGTGGAGAACCGACTGCGCATAGCGAGGTCTGCATTTGGAAGACTACACCGAGCAATACGGGTGGCTGACCTCTCAAAGGATATTGATGAAGCTGCAGGCTTACATCAACAAGTGCCTGAGAATAATACTTGGGGTATTCTGGCCTTGTCGGGTCAAGCAGCAGCACGGCGTTTAATGTTAATGTTTAAATAATGTTTAAATAATTTTTATGTAATGTTTAGTGTAATTATTAGTGTAATGTTTATTTATTAGTCTTAGGTTTGTACAAAGGCTTTGTTGATCGCAAGCCGACTCTTTCTCGGCCGCTCGACTCAACAAGCTTTCCATAGAGAGTTTTAGCTCGGCAATGTCTAGGTCGGGCCGCCCTCTCCACTTTCGAGAGCTTTAGCTTGAGGTGACTTGTTGGGCCGCCCTCTCTCTGTATTTACTTGAGTCCCTGCATGCATCATAAGCTGGTCTATCTGCGGATCATCCGGCTTCATCTGCATGCAAATTAACTAGAAGTTTAATCTATATTTATATTATAAACAATTATTTCTGCACTTCCCACGAGCAGTGAGTTCCCACGAGCTCTTGCATTTATCCCCACACTCGCACCTACAACACAAACGGCAAGCCAAGCTTGAGTCAATCATAAACATAAACAAACTCCCCTATTCGGTCGGCACCAGCAAAACAATATTAGACTAAACATCCGCTGGAATCATGCCACCGCGATTCCCCTTTTGGCATTCCAATTGCTAGCCAAATTTTCCATGCTGATCGCAGCAAAATCATTCGGGTTCTAACTTCGGAATTATCTTCGGAATTAACTTCGAAAGTTCTTAGGAAGCTTGGAAGGTTCAATCCCGAGACGACAAGGAAGACAATTAACTCAAGCTTGGTCAGTCGTAAATTAGACTTAAGTTTATCTGTACGACAATTGCAAAAGTACTTTAAATAAAAATATATATTTTTATAAAACTTCGGTACGATATTTATAATTGGCGCCCAACGTAGGGCACGCGTCTTTAAAAAAAATCGATATTAAAAAAGATATTCGCGAGTGCCCTAAAAATTAAATCATAGGCCTGAATTTAAAAAAGGCTTCTATGTAAAAATTTAAAAATCGTACCAGTGAAAGAAAAAAAAATATATATAAGAAAGTGCAAAATTAAGGCAATCCATTAATTGAAAATACAAGTTTCAAGAATCAAATAAAAAAAGTAAGACTCAGTGACTCAGAGAAAATCAGATAAGAAAAGGAATAAAAATTCAACAAAATACACCGGAATATAAAACGGTTACAAAAAACAAAATCCATTCGATACAAATATTTTAATAATAAAAAGTTTTATTCACTTTATTAAAAAATACAAAATAATAACAATAAAACATATCGCAAAATCATTTTGATATCAGTAAAAAAATCCTGATATAAAAAAAATGTATTGACAGTTATAACAGTAAAAAAAAAACCAACTTAAACGAACGCAAACGCACAAAATTTAAGTAAAAGAAAAAAGGGAAGTCCTACAAGACAAGAAAGGAAGGAAGACTAAACGGACCATTTGAGGAACCTCATAGGATAAAACTATCGACTCTTCTTCAGGATTTTAAAGTACACCGTGAGGATAGATTTACCAATATAATTTATATATATTATATATTTAGATAATGAACAATTTTTTTTCTTTTTTCAAACCTATATGCGGATATATATATTCGTATTAGTAAATAAATATTATGTCAAATTTTTTTAAAATCCTAGATGAATAAAAACTTAAAAAAATATAAAATAAAAAAAAACTGTGAAACCAATCTACAAAAATAAGAAAAGTCGTTCCGCAAAAACGCAAGTAAATAATCCTGGACGAACTAATAAATGCTTTACTAAACTATAAAAATGACAGATACAAACGGTCCGTCTACTAGCCACAGTGTTAACATCAACAAACAAGCCCCCCGAACAAACGCTAACAACAGACTTAATTGTCCGACTAATTGCCAGTAACGTATCACCGTTACAAGACGAAATTAAAACTTACGAGCCCTTCTAGACTCAAGATCCAACTTAGTGACAGGATACGAAATAGAACCGATCGACGACAACATTCCATGCGACGAAACATTAGAAGTCGTCAAATCCATGCCCACATTCTCTGGAAATTTAGAAAATTATGTAGCCTGGCGGGAAGCCGCCGAAACAGTGATGGGACTTTATGTCCGCAAAGCCGACGCTACTTTGTAGCCTTAACTATTTTAAGAAACAAAATAACAGGCAAAGCAAATGATGCTTTAACAAATCATGGAACTGTTCTAAACTTTGACGCAATTTTAGCCAGGCTAGATTTCGTTTTCAGCGATAAGAGGCCAATTCACATTATCGAACAAGAATTAAGTGTCCTGACACAAAACAAATTCTCAGTTATGGACTTTTATAATTTGGTTAATAAAAAGTTAACCTTATTAATAAATAAAACCATAATGACTTATGGGAAAGATAATCCCATAACTACGAAACAAATCTCAGACACAGACAAAATGCCTTAAGAGTATTTATAACTGGCCTGAACGGCCCAATTTCCAGTATGCTCTTTTCCCTCAGTCCTCCAGACTTGCCAAACGCTTTAGCCAGAGTGCAAGAAATGGAAAGTAACCAGATGAGGGCACAGTTCGCTTATCGTTTCAGCGCACCTCATCAGCGTCATTTTAACGACAACTTACGAACTCCTAATGATTCCAATTATAAATTTGATGGGTGTAATCAAGGCAATCAATTGCGCCTGAATAAAAACAATGATAGCCACCAGAATTTTAATAATTAATTAATTATTTAATTTTTTAATTTCTTTTTAAACGCAAAAGATCATGCAAACATTATTTAAACATTGCACTATGGTCCAGAACCCGTTTTTTTTGGCATAAAGTCGATTTTTTTATGTCAATATATCGTTATTTTCTTGTTTTTATCTTAAAGTAAATTCTTCATACATTATAAAAATGTTAATTAAAAGCTTTAAATGTGCCACCAAAGTTTATTGTGAGCTTTTAAAAGTGCGATTGCGATCAGCTGATTTCCGAATAGAAATTCGCGCCAAAATATTTACTTGCTTTGAGTGGTGTCACACGGTTTAACTTAGTCCGAAAAATTAAACTAAAATATGGAAAATAATCCTCAAGGTATGCACTATTTAATGTATATTGGTAACCAATGCATTGGTAAAAGCTATGAAATCATTAAAAATAAGACTGACAAGAATAATCTTCCATTGAGTTTCTATCTTTCTGTTAACTTACATTGAGTTTCTATCTTTCTGTTAACTTACATACTGGTACTTACATACTGTTACGGTGCGCTCGAATTTGAATTGACTTGTTTTGGGAAAAGCGTAATAACTTCAACAATTTTCATAATTTCGAAATGAAATTGGTCTTGTTTTATTCAGGATTAATGAGACAATATTAATATGTGTTTTGAATGATACCATTTCTTGGAAGTTGTACCGAAAAATGGCGTCAAAGTTCGACAAACGTGACAAAAAATTCAAAAGTCAGTTTCTTTTGTAGAATTTGTGTCCTTTCTGTTTAAATAAATTAAAAATGTATTTTTTTTCAAAAGCTACAACATTTAACTATTGAAAAACATAAAAAAATTGAAAATCGGCCTAAAATTGCGCGTTCAGGAATTTTTAAGAGCAAAACACTTTCGAAAAACCGTTTTTTCGCAATAAATCAAGATTTGAGGGTGTAGGAAAAATTTCAAACATGGTTTTATACTATACTGACCTAATGAACAATTCCTACTAGGTCTCTTCAAAAGTTCCTCCAACTTTTCTTTTTGTCGCACTGTGTAATTCAACTTTAGATTCAGATTAAGCTATTTTATCTAGTGCTTGTCTGCATTTATGGCAATATGGCAAATGTAGCATCCATGGAGCTTACCTAATTCCTTTATATTACTTTATTGTCGTTTTTTTAAATTGTTTTCAATTAAGATAGAGCAATAGAATACAGCATTCCTGAAGATCTGAAGACTTATTGTTGTCATCTCTTTCGGCTAAAATTGGTTCGACATACCAGCACAGTTTCCGTTTCGCTGTGTGGCTGTTTTGGGGCATGTTGAGCGCTGTGAGAGTTAGGCTGAATTGGAATTTATTTCCCTTCCAGATCGTAGAGACAAATTCTAAACAAATTTAAGAGAAATTGCCAAACCTCTACATAGACTTTTCAACTTATCTTTTAAAACCTCGATTTTTCTTCCTAATTGAAAGGAATCTTTCATAATTCCCCTACATAAAAATGGGAAAAAACAACAAGAACAATTGTCGTCAATTCCAAAGTTATTTGAAAAAATTAATTACTTCTTATTTGGAACGCCTTTCTCTTCGATCATTTCTCCATGTTAGCATGGCTTTATTAGGCTTCACTCAACCGCCACTAATTTACTGGAGTTTACGCTTCAGTCTATTTTTTTTTTGTTTAGGTGAGCGGGGTTTTGCCTTCAATTTCACGCTCGTGTATACAAGGTATCCAACCCTTAAATACAGCCCACTCTTATAAACAATGTTTTCAATCTTGTCTTTGGCTTTGTCTTTGGCTCCAACCCATAAATCCAGGCCGATTATGGCTTTCTACTTATGGATTTTATAAACAGTTTTCAAACTCCCCTTTTCTTGGCCGAGGTCACCAGTTCCCATAAACAAATCAAATCAAAATAAGCATCAGCTTCCCCAACCCATCAATGCATCCACCCACCAAATCAAACAATCATCTTAAGCCTCAATCTAAACACAACTCTAGGTTCTTAAAGATTAATATTTAAAATCGAAAGTGTCTGTAATAATTCAGTTTATAAATAAAGATGTAAAAGCTTAAAATAAACAGACAATGTTATCAAAAAAAGGCCTAGCAAACCCCCTACTGGTAGTCGCAAAGAAAGGAGACAATTAAGACGGAAGCCGTAAATTAGTCTTGGCCATCCCGGCTACTTAAGTATATGTTGAGAGAGCATTTTCAGTTTTACAATTTTTTCTAAGCGAACGACGGAGTTCAATAAATACCCAAAACGTTTACTCTTTATTGTTAGGCTGAACTTTAAGAAAAATAGTAGAAAAATCTATTGTTAAAAAAAAGTAGTTTTTCATTCTAAAAGGTAGGGAGCCTCCATTCTTGATAAAAAAACATTTTGGGATTTACGGAAAACAATTAAAATGTTTGCTGCATAATTCCAGTATTACAAACAACGCGGCAGCGACCATGAAGTGTCAGTCAGCTCCAATACGGGTACTGCCTGTAGACATGGTCTATGAAAGGCCGGAACCTAGACTGTGATTCTAACAGTGGGGGAAAAACGCACACATGATTAAAAATTCACTGAGCGAAAATAAGGTAGTTTTTTATTTTTGTCTTAGTTAATTCAAAAGTTGGAAAAGTGTATTATATTTTAAAGAAAGCTTTGCTAGAAAAAGTTCTTAAATATATGAAAAACTACGCTACCCTATCTATATTTTTTATGAAGATAACTTTTTCCAACGCAATTCCTGAGAACATTTTTCTCAGTGGAAACATTTTGATTTTTAATTATGGGCTGTCAAATGAGTCAAAACGGGAGCAAATGAGAGAATTTCTAAACAAATTTAAGAGGTCTCACACTCTCAGTGTGGCGGCAGCGCTGCGGCAGAAATTGATACCTTATGCACGCGTGCTATGGAAAATAAGAGTGGATTAAAATCAGGAGTAAGCGGATCTGGATCTTCGTTGCATCGTGGAATGTGAATCAATGGGCTGCTGTTTATAATTTTTATAAACATAAACATAAAAATATTTATAAATATATAAACTACTGTTTCTATCAATAAGGTAGACTCTATGGGCTTGTTTTTTTAACTTAACTGCCAAGACACGTTGAGTCGATTGGACAAAGCATCCCAGCATCCTCTCAAACTTGGGTTGGCCGATCAATTGTCCAATTTCTATTCCCATTCAAAAAATCATTGTTTGTCTTAGGAGTTTGCCTACACCGACAACATTGGATTTAAAGATGACCAGAGGCCGTGAAATAAAGAAGGCTTTTGTAAAGTTATACATTTCGGGTCAAGCATCAGCACGGCGTTTAATGTTTATGTTTAAACAATGTTTAAATAATGTTTAGTGTAATTATTAGTGTAATGTTTATTTATTAGGCTTAAGTTTGTACAAAGGCTTTGTTGATCGCAAGCCGACTCTTTCTCGGCCGCTCGACTCAACAAGCTTTCCATAGAGAGTTTTAGCTCGGCAATGTCTAGGTCGGGCCGCCCTCTCCACTTTCGAGAGCTTTAGCTCGAGGTGACTTGTCGGCCCGCCCTCTCTCTGTATTTTACTTGAGTCTCTGCATGCACCATAAGCTTGTCTATCTGCGGATCATCCGGCTTCATCTGCATGCAGGAATAAACATTTTTTATAACGTTCAAAAGTAACAAATTCGTCTTTTTATTTACGGCATTGAAAATGCTCAATGACCAAACAGACACAATGAAGCAAACAGCGGCAAATAAAGTAAGGTGGAGAGCCCTTGTAGCGGCCCTAATCTCCCGAGAGGAGTAATAAGGAAAAAAAAAAACAAGAAAGGAAAGCTAGTTGAAAGTTGATATACCCTTGCAGTTAAAACCGGATATATATCGCAAACATCGGATAAAGTTGGTCGAAAGTTGGTATTTCTACCAAAAACCATTTCCGATCGTTCAGTTATATGGCAGCTATAAGATATAGTCAGCCGGTCGGTAATAAATTTGGTAGGTCGGATTAACTGACCAAAAATATAATCTGTACGAAGTTCCAGTTCCTTTCTATCTTCAAAAAACACAAAAGTTGTGTTTCTCATGTCAAATTTAGCATGTCGTATTATTTGTATAGCTCTCATGTAAAATTTGAACTCTGTAACTTTAAAAACGTCAAAGTTATACCATTTCCGATAAATCAGTTATATGGCAGCTATAGGATACAGTCGCCCGATCCGGGCCGTTCAGACTTATATACTGCGTGCAAAGGAAAGAAGGGAAAGGACCGCGAGCCGCCGCAGGAAGGATAGAACACTCTTGGGCACATAAGTAGATAGGAGGGAGAGGTCCTCTTGTAGGACCCTTGCCGGTGCTGTATCACAAGGAGCCCCAGCGGCTCAACCTACCAAATTTTTTTTTTTTTTTTTGAACGTTGCTTTTATTTCTTGAATTTTTACTTTGCGAGACTAACAAGATGTGAATCAAATATTTTTATATTTTTAACTTAACTAACAGTCATATTGACTGATACGGAGTTAGACGGCCCTAAAAGTCGATTGCTGGGTTTGGAGGTCGTTGTGTCTAAGGCGGGATACGCTAGAAACCCGAGTCAATCCCCGAGCGAGAAAATTTTGGTGCGAAGGATTTCGGTTGGATTTCACTTTCGTTGCGAACATACCAAGGTGTCCCTGTGATAGTTCTCAAGATTTTCGAATGTGCTCGCTATATGATGTCTATGTTGCTGCTGCTCGCGTTCCCCCACAGCTGGGAGCCATACGTCCATATTGGCTTTAGGACTGAATTCTACAGTAGCAACTTGTAGTCCAGGCACAGTGGCGATCGTGAGTTTATGATCCAGTGGAGGCTGCTGGCTTTCAGTTTTAGGTGCATCTTTTTGCATTCGATGTGCTTATCTAAGTCGTCTATCAAGGTGGACGCCAATACCGTTTAGTATAAGCGGAGGGCATGTTTGTCTTTAAGAGTAAACGTTATATGTTTACACTTTTGTTCGTTTATTTTAATGCTCTAGTCGAACAGCCACCTTTTCACTATTGTGAGATGATTAGCCAGTTGAGTTTTTGCCTGCGTTGGGCATTTGGAGCGACTAAGGATAGCGGTATCATCGGCAAACGTTGACATTATTAGTTGTGCGCTCGTAGGAATATCCGCAGTATACAAAACATATAGACACGGGCCGAGTGCGCTTCCTTGTGGAACTCCAGCTTCGATGGTGTAGTCGCCCGAAGTAGCTGCGTTGCATTTCACTGAGAATACCCTATTGTAGAGGTATGATTCCAGTAGCTTGTGGGTGTATGTTGGTAAATACGTCTTCAGTTTGTGCCTGAGTCCGATGAGCCAAACTCGGTCGAAAGCTTGAGATACGTCGAGGAAAATAGCGCTGCAGTATTCTCGCTGTTCGAAGGGTGAGCGTATTTCGGATGTTCATCTGTTAACTTGTTCGATGTTTCCATGGTTTCTTCGGAATCCAAATTGGTGTGCCGGGATAATATTGCAAGCTTCCAGATGTGGTATTATGCGAGTTAACAAGCATTTTTCAAACAATTTAGACAAACAAGATAGAAGGCTTATTGGTCTGTATGATGACGGAATTATGTGGTCTTTTCCAGGCTTCGGTATCATTATAATAATGGATTTCTTCCACTTTTCTGGGAAATAAGCAAGATTAATGATTCCATTGAATAGTTTGCAGACGATCAAAGTTCGATCAGCATCTTTGGGGTCAATGGGAAACCACCGGGAGCCTGTTTCGGTTTTAGCCCTCTTATGACTTTTTCGATTTCGTTCGGCCGGAATGAAGGTGCGGCTGGCTGGAGGAGGACTCTGGCGGAATTACTGGCAGGAGGGAAGAATTTGAGGCTGGGTTTGGCTGGAAGACACTTTGGAGATGTGTGGCGAATATTTCAGCTCGGTCTTCGTCGCTGCGAGCCCAGCATCCCGAGGAGTTTCTTATCGGGGTGGTCGTTTCAATTGGGGCGCTAAGATTTGGGTGGGCCCTCCACAGGGGGAACTTTGTGCTTGTTGCGGAGAGATTCGGAATGTACCTCAGCTGTGCATTTTCTTCCTGTTGGTGAAGAGCCTGGTCGAGTGATCGGGTTGCTTCCTTAAGGCGTTGTTTTGAAGCTGGTAATCTGCTGTTTTGCCAATCACGACGCGTTCGCCTCTTTTCTCGCACGAGCTGTGCGACTTGCTGATTAGATTTAAGTATTTGTTTCGGTCTACTTCTTTCCCATGAGGAAAAGAGATTTTAGCTGCCGCAACGAGTACTTCTTCCAGGGCGCTCGTAGTGTAGTCGATGTCCGATTCCATGTTAAATTCAGGGCGAGTTCCATGTGGGCACTCACGTACTTTTTGTATTTTAGCCAGTTCGTTTTTGGCGTCGTCAGGCTGAAAGGGTGTTCGGTTATTTTTGGGCTTTGAAGAAGCGTTAGAAGCACAGGAGAGTGGTCTGATGATAAGTCCGAGACTGCTTTGGCACTTATTAGATTGCGAGGTATGTTTTTTGTCACTGCAAAATCAATAAGGTCTGGGAGCTTTCGTTAGTCTGTTGGCCAGTATGTGGGACTTCCAGGGAACAGTCCAGTTTATTTTTCACATTTATAATTGCATTGTACAATTGTCTTCCTTTGGGAGTCACTAGACGTGATCCCCAGTGCGTATGTTTGGCGTTGTAGTCTCCTGCGGCTATAAATCGATCCACAAGTGAATTGTAGAAGTCCATAAATTGTCCTTCCGTCGGCAGCGATTGAAAGGATTCCGTTGCTTGACTGAATTTGTATGGATGTAAGATGATTTGTAAGATGATTTTCCACCAGTAGCATATAGTTTTCGGTTAAGAATTGTGGTAATTCTAGTTTATGCCGTGAGACACCATTGGACACCATTGGCGTTCCACAGGTGCTACGAGCACCTGTATCACCATGTTCTGGTTTTAAACAAGCGTTTGCATGGTCGTTTTCATGAATGACATAAGCTCCAGCATACTTTGTTGGAGGGTAAGCATCATAGTTTCCGTTTTGGTGTGTGGCTGTTCTGGGGCCTGTTGAGCGCTTTGAGAGTTAGGCTGAATTGGAATTTATTTCCCTTCCAGATCGTAGAGCATCGGCGTAGGAGAAGGCGTTGGTGGTATTTAGTGGACCGAAAGAGGATCTCGCAGCTTTGGCCAAGAAGACGTCTGGCGTAGTTTTTCACGCAATGTTCGCATGCTGTGGATTTTGGTTGCGCGTTGCGGTCGCTTGACGCATGCGACTCTTTAACTCCTTATACACCATACATCCTCTATAGTTTGCTGTATGGCTGCCTCCGCAGTTTCCACATTTCTTCACGGTACTGTCCTTGTTTTTAGTGCAGTAAGCGGACTTGTGGGCGTCCCCGCAGACTACAAAGACAGCCCGAAGTGTGCAGTAAGACCTTCTGTGTCCATACTCTTGACAGTTAGTGCACTGCACTGGACCGTTGCGTTTATGTGGCTTTTCAACAGTGATTTTCCGATGCAAAAGATATTGCAGGTTGTAGGTTGGGTGAACTTCGTTCTTCTTCAGCGACCTGCTTTCTGGGTCGAGCTTGACCTTGAAGAGGGGTTGTGGCTTTTTATCTTTATTTAGAATGTTAATAACATTCTTGGCAGCGAAGCCCTTTTCTTTAAGGGCGGTTTTTATTTCCTCGGCGGTAACATCAGGTTCTATTCCCTTTACTACCACTTGTAGGCCCTTACTGCTTTTCAGCTGGTACGTGTAATAGTTTTTCTGTACAGTGTCCAGATATTTGGACACGATTCGGAAGTGCTCTTCAGTCTTGGTTTGCACCTTTGTTTCATGGATGTTCCCTTTGATAAGCGGAACAAAATGAAAGTTGTCACCGTTCCCGATCAACGACGCAATTTTGTTGACCAGGGCACTCGAGCTTTTTTCCTAATATAGATTGGAGGGGCTTGGGTTTTTTTGCGGTGTCTTGGGCTGGTTGGTTTTCCTCAACCTCCGCCAGTAGGGAAAATCTGTTAGTAGTGGATCTGTCTGGTTCTTTATCGATATTCAGGACACGGTTAATTTTTGTTTTGTTGCCTGCCGGATTACTCTGCGGGCTAAGCTTGCGCTTAATGGGGATGTAGCGATCCATTCCAGTCTGTGTGGCCGTTACCGCTTTGGCACTTTCCGAGGTTGTTGTTTTTGAACTCGCTGTAGTCGTTGACGTCGCGGTACTTTGAGTTGCAGAGGTTTTCGCTTTTGTTGCAGAAGTTGTACCGCTGCTAGTTGTTGGTGCAAAATTTGGTTCCGATATTGGAGGGGGGGTTTCAAACTGCGAACTCCATGACGCGGGAGTCGGAGTGAGCAGAGCGTGTGAGCAAGACCGTGCCCTTTGGGTTTCAACGGTCAGTAAAGCCGGGTTGCTTATAATCGCCGATTTTTCCACTTCGGTATCGCGGGTTGAAAAGTAAGAGTAGAAGCCGTCTCTTTGGTTCACTGAACTTCTACGCTCGTTCTTTTGATCGTTGTTCAATGAGCTTATTGCGTGGCTCTTACTATTTGTTTTAACAATGCACAAGTTTTGGTTTAGCACCTCACAACTGTTATAAAAAGATTGTCTGTCGCTTTTAGTAAATTGTAGTTCAGCGTCTTTTCGCTTATATTGGGTTACACCAGTTTTTTTGATTAGTAAATTATGGTGCAGTTTTCCCGGAGCTCGGACAAAGCACGTCCGCTCAGTTTGGTAGTTCGTATACCAATGTCTCTTTAACCATCGCCGACAAAAATTTATCTAACACCAAGAGTGCATCGTTAGTGGGCGTATTTGCAGCCGTTTGAATTTACAATAAAATATTGAGAAGGAAAGCGCATGGCGCATGTGGATTTTTTATAAAGAAATCATATTCAGGAAGCCAGCAAAGTTTAAAAGTCTTTAGTCCCTGAAAAGCGTGTAAACTTGGCAGAAATCTCAAGTGACTGGCTTGCGGCTGCTTGCTGGAAGATACAAGCCGAGTTACATCCAATTCCAAAAGTGAATGTGCCATGGCACACGGTGCATATCGACATAACTGGAAAATTAAGTTGGAAGAATGATCTTAAGGAGTACGTGATAGTACAAATTGATGCTTTAACAAAATTTGTTTATTTGTTCCATACTTTAAGACTAGATTCTGACAGTTGTATTCAGGCAGTGAAATCATCCATTTCTTTGTTCGGAATACCGCAGCGTATAATCGCTTATCAGGGTAGATGTTTTACTAGTGGGAAATTTTTAGAATTTTGTACATCACAGAAGATTAAGCTTCATCTTATAGCTACAGAAGTAAGAATCTACTGTCAGCGGTTGAATCGATTCACCGATCTGGGCAGGATGCTTTAGGTGAGATACAACTTTCCTTGAAATGCACAGTTAGTAGTGCAATCAAAGCAAGTCCCATAGAGTTACTTGTCGGCAAGGAGGCTCGTCCTTTGGGTTTGATTCCACAGTATGATACAGAGATGGAGGTAGATAAAGTTAATGCTAGAGATAAGGCAATGGAAAATATGAAAAATCAGTTGAGCGACACAAAGTAACTTAATATATATATAAAAAAAAAAAAAAGTTTGAGATTTTGTGTTACTGAAAAATGAAGTACGACATCAAACTAAACTGGATGTAAAGTGTAAAGGCCCATTTTTGGTTAGTGAAGTGGCACCCAAATACATTGATATGATTTTAACGCATTAGTGTTAGTAACGAATAGCAGAAAGTAGGCTGTGAGAATGACGTTTGACACATTTATACAGTGTGGGTGTGGCAGAGCTCGGGCAGAGAAATTTACTATGCCCTCGGGATAGAGCCGTGCCGTCCACTGTTCTAGAGGGAGATAGATATCCTAAAGTCATTGCATAATAAGAGAACTTATAAATAGTGTCATGAAGATTTGAGAAATGTGCCAGATGGTTATGTTCCGAGTGAATTGGGGTGCCCGCCTGAGACTTGTTGAAATGGTAATGATATATCCGTGTGAGAGGATATGTTATGCGAAAACGAAATGCCCATATAGAGTATGGAATGATTGAAATGAAGTTGCAATAGACTTCAATAAGAATTTTTTGTGAATGGCGGATGGATTTGATAATTCAAATGGAAATAACCTGGCATTTTTATGAACTTGACAATATTTGATTTAAATAGAGTTAAGATGGTTTGAGATTTGGAAAGCACAAGTGAGACGAAAGTTGGAACCTGGCGGGGCTCGACGTTCTATCCTTAAGAGAATCATGTGACAATCAGAGTCGAATTTAGAATTTCTGAGAAGCAAATGAAAAAAATTAAACGATAAAATGAATTTAATTATGTAATGAGAATAAGAATTGAAATTTTTTTATAATGTTGTGTAGAATGTAAAATAATGAAAGATTTTGAAGTAAGTAAAATTGTTTAGCATAAGGAAATATATCAAATAAAAATGGTATTCAAAAGAAAACACAACCTATAATCACGGCTTTATAAGTCATATTTGTAATATTAAGATTACAGTACACGAGGACGTGTAAATTGTCAGAATGGCCGTGTCGGATCTTAAATTATGGTAGTCAGTGTAATAAAGAACAATTCTCGTCCCTGCAATTGTTGTTTGTTAGTACACTTTGTTCCTTCTATTCGCCAGATGGTCAGGATAGTTCGATGTGAATAAGGAAGGGAGATGATGCATGAGGTTAGAGAGATGGGTATATTTATCGGTATATTACCTATAGATGCCTTTTCAACGGGTTTTATGGAAACATTAACTATTTTTTTTTTTGGGTTGGGGAGGAGGGGGGGGTTTTTTTTTTTTTTTTTAAATATTTTTTTTTTATGTTTAGTGTAATGTTTATTTATTTGGATTAAGTATGTACAAATAGATTAGTTGATCGCAAGCCGACTCTCTTTCAGCCGCTCGGCTTAACGGCCCTTTCTTTAGAGAGTTTTAACTCCGCAATGTCTAGGTCGGGCCGCCTTCTCCATTATCGAGAGCTTTAGCTTTGCAGTGACTAGTCGGTGACCGCAACGTTATCTAGTTAATATAATAAACTATATTTACAAAAGCTATAGAACCTAAAATTAAAGGAAACTAGTCCCGCGATAACACATGTGGTGTCGATTAAAAATTACATGACCGGTTTTTGCTAAAAAAAACTAATAAGCAATTGCTAATAGGCAATCAGGTTTATTTATAATAATAAACAAATTAAAATTAATAATAAAACATAAACTTTAAGAAAGTTCAGTTATCCTGGTGAATTATTTATTACAGGAACACATAAATACATATTTACGTTCCACAACGCAAGTGCATTCGCCCGCGCATAGACTTCATATATAAATACGTTCCACAATTCCGCTACGGTTTTGAGCGCACAGTGGAACAGATCGTGTTCGCCGCGAGCAAATAAGTTTTGAGCTATACAATTTCGGCGGCGGAATTATTTACTTTGGGTTGTTCGGACTCCATGAACTCTACCGGCGCCGTCACAGGAGCACCCACTCTAACCCGTAGTGCTATTTTAAAGTCCAAGGCCCTGGGTATTCTGCAGGACTTACAGAGGATCCAAGGAGCTCTTCAGCCTGTTTCCAAGGCGAATTATGCCATGTTCACGTGCGACTAGTCACCTCCGATGGATTGTTCCGAGCTCGTAGTGACAATGCAGTCTGAAATTGAGCACGAGACGACCCTTCGCTCTTCCCGAATTGCTGCCCACTCCACCCTTGCCAACGGAATGTCCACCATGCAGGCTGACTTAGGGTTAAGTCAAATGTTTCAAAGCCTCCTTTGCCTTTTCCTACGTTCAGCGGTGAATACTCGGAATGGCCTGAGTTCTACTCGATTTTCTGTACAATCGTCGGCGGCAATTCGTGCATCAGTACAGTGGAAAAGCAGCAAAGGTGCGACATGGTCAGATAGTCGCCATGTTCCGCGACTTTAAGGCCATCCAAGGGGAGCTTGAGGTTTTGGACATTTCCGGCTTAGTCACCTCTGTTTCCGAGCTCGTAGTGACTGATTCAGGGTTAAGTCAAAGGTTTCAAGCTTTGCCTCTTCCTACCTTCAGCGGTGGATATTTGGAATGGCCTGAGCTCTACTCGATTTTCTGTACAATCGTCGGCGGCAATCCGTGCATCAGTAAAGTGGAAAAGCTGCAAAGGTTGCGATCTTGCCTGCTCCTTGGAAGTCTTTGATAAGAACAATGATGTCGCGCGGATTTGTTGGAGAAACCATTTAATAGCTGTCGCTTAATATTTCAGGCTTAATATATCGCTTAATATATTTCTTCGACCCTATAAAGTATATATATTCTGAATCTAGATCACCTCCTGAGTTATGGAAGGTGACTCAATAACAGGTCTTTTAATGTTATCAGACAAATTCATTGTCCAAGTGCTTCTTCAGAGCTTGGACTCAGATACCCTAAGTGGGAGGAGAGTCTAAATTCCTCAAGTTCCGACGCCATCCCTACTTCGGAGTCGCTGGCAAATTTTCTGGAGCAGCGATGCGGCCACTGACCAGAACTATGGAGCTGATCCCTATTCAGTTTGGAGTGATTCGAGTGGAGCGGATTAAGCTGTACCTTGCCCCTTACGAATACAGTTGCCCCTTACGCCGAATATGGCAACGCTTTTTATTTGTCAAGAAAATTTCACAGCCCGGGAGAATATACTCTTAAAACACCAAAGTTATTTTAATGCCGATTTATCAATTATATGACCTTTTACTGCATGCAATGAAAAGAGAGTGTGTGAAGAGTTTCAAGACGATAAATTTAAAATTGATAAATTAGTTAACGTAGAAACAGACAGACGGATAGTAAGAAAGCGGCTGCATCATCGTCCAAGTGTCCCTTTAAAAGTTGGACCCAATTACCCAATTCTTATACCTACTTATACATTATGCGGTGGGTGGTCCGATACCTGCTGTTTATCGCAGCTGTGAAAGGAGGCATAACTCCTGTTGCATTTTTTGGAATTACAATCTTCTAGCGGGTTGCCTTTGGTCTTTCCGCTCGCGTCAGCCACCCAACTTTTTAAGATAGAAAGCTGGAACTTAGTAAAATTCTATCTTTGGTCAGTTAACCCGACCTGCTAAATTACATAACGATCGGCCAACTATATCTTATAGCTGCCATATAACTGAACGATTTGAATTGGTTTTGGGTAGAAATAACAACTTTGGTATTTTTGAAGATAGAAGTTTGCGACTTTTTTTAGATTTTGTATTGTAATAAATTGGTTACATTACGATATTCTCATAATTATCGTCCAACTATATTCGATGTTTGGGATATATATCCGGTTTTAACTGCAAGGGTATATCAACTTCAGCTCCGCCCGAAGTTAGCTTTCCTTTCTTGTTTTTTTTAATTTTTGTGGATGTCAATTTTGATCGTTTTTATACCTTGTAGAGGGTCTTAAATTTTTTCCAAAAGTGTGCAAAGCAGTGAAGGAGACATCTTCGACCCTATAAAGTATATATATTCTGAATCTAGATCACCTCCTGAGTTGATATGAGCATGTCCGTCTGTCTGTTTGTTTTTTACGCAAACTAGTCTCTTAGTTTAAAGCTATCGAGTTGAAACTTTTTACACATCCTTCTTTCCTTTGCATGCAGTATATAAGTCGGAACAACCGGGATAGGCCGACTATATCATATAGATCTCATATAACTGATTGATCGGAAATGATATAACTTCGGTGTTTTTAGAGTTACTGTTATGTATGCGACTGCATTCTCTCGTGCGGCGATCTCGTTCGACTGAAGTCAGTCTCACCAATCGTGAGCCACTGCAGATCGAGCGGCAGTCACGGCCATCCATCATTTCCCTGTCATTATAATAACCCCAGTACTAATTGTCACTTTCCATTTTCATTAACACAAAATATATTGAATAAATTTATTATAATGATTGGGCATACATAAAATTGGCGACGAGGATGGGATTCTAATCCCTGAGCGTAAGCTAATTAAATTCAACACATTATCGAACAGGAGAAAGAGAGACGGAAATTGACGGTGAAGAGTATTTGCACGTCCAATTGCGGTAGTCGTATTATTCTTGAAGCAAGCACATGGATAAGCGCCGAACTGTTTACCGCTTTGAGAAAAGCTCCGGCGAAGAGGTAAAACAAGAAATAAGTGATAATCAATCAACTCCACGAGGAGTCTCGCTGAGAGCGGCTGCACAGTTGAGCCAAATACTACGGCCAGTACGGATAAGCGGAAAGCGGTTTTCCAAACTTGCGGAGTCGCCATGGCGGGAGTTGGAACTCTGAAACCTTCGGGACTTGCTAACCCTGGGAAATGGGAAGGCGTATCGAGATCGCTTCGAGCTGTACTTTTTTAGCGAATGGCATCGTGGACAAGGACCCGAAGAAGGCGGCGTTTCTTACACTAGCGGGCGCACCCCTTGTGAGTAACTAGTGTCGTTAGCATCACCCAGGCAAGTCAGTGATTTGGAAATAACAGAAGTCTATGATATATTAACCAGTCACTTGGCACCAAGCCAACGGAGATTGCTGCATTCTACCATTTCACAAGCGTGATCAGCAACCCGACGAGTCCGCTCGGGAACTACATGGCCACATTAAGAAGCCTGGCGGTAGGGTGCAATTTCGGACAGATGCTGGATCGCATGTTGCGGGACCGATTTGGGTGTGGCATGCGCGACGAAGGTCTTCAGCGAAGCCTCAGCCGACCCCGAATTGACGGTGCAGCGGGCCATGGAACGAGCCGTCACTAGTGAAGCAGCCGCTGCGAGTGCGTTGTCGATTCGAGGCGACAATATCCGACGCCTCGAGTCTTCGAGCACCGAGTCCATCCACGGAATAAGTTCGAGTTGTGCGGGGTTGGGGGGTCGGCACGTCCGTAAGAAGTGCCCGTTCCGCAACGCCACTTGTCATTCCGGTGGTCGAACTGGCCACATAAGTCGGGTATGCCGCAGTAACAGTCAAGCTGGGTCAACAAAATCTTCATCTCCTACGCCCAGTAATATGCGTAACAACAGGCCATCGCACGGACGCGTTCATCAAATAGTTCCGGTGGTCAGCCCCAAGAAATCTGTGGCTGTGGTCATCAACGGTCGATCATGCCAGTTCGAAGTTGATTCCGGGTCGCCCGTCACCATCATGAAGGAGTCTTCGTATCGATACATCTGGCCAAACGGTAATCCCGATCTCAAGTGCCACCTAAAGCTGTTGACTATCAACGTAACCCCATTCCGGTCAAGGGAATACCGACACGTCAATCAAGGCCACCTAAAGCTGCTGACCATCAACGTAACCCCATTCCGGTCAAGGGAATCACCGACACGTCATTGAACTACTACACCAATCGCCGAATCTGCAATCTGCCATTGGTCGTCACTTCCGGCACCGGGTCAAACCTTCAGGATGCAACTGGTGTTTGAACCTCGGACCGCATAGAAGGGATTTTTGGGGTGCAGTGCGGCAATGGTATCGCTGAAATTCTTAGAAAATTCGACCATTTGTTTCATCAGAACGAACTGGGCCACGGGACGGGGCGCCAGTGGCCCCCAAAGTGGACCAGGAGTTCCGCCGGTCAGACTAAAAAAAAAATACTAGAGGTGGAAATCCGACTGCCCCAGAAGGCCATTGTGGGAGCCTTCATACATGACTGGACAAGAACGTTCAATGGACACGGCGCCCAGAACACCGAAAAAGCATTCGCAGAACTAAAGAATCTGATCGCATCGGATGCGGTTCTAATTCATTACTCTCCGAACCGCCCACTGATCTTAACTTGCGATGCGCCACAATTAGGTGAGCAGTTAGGAGCAGTACCTAGCTACGAAATGCAAGACGGGACACAGAAACCGATTGCGTTTTATTCTCGCACGCTGTCATAGGCAGAGAGGAACTACTCGCAGATTGACAAAAAAGCGGTAGCGTTAATCACAGGTGTCAAAAAATTCCATAACTATTTATATGGAAGGAAGTTAATTACATTTTACAGATCATCGCCCACTGCTGGGAATCATTGCGACAGACAAGCCAATCCCTCAAATCATTTCCAACCCGATGATGCGTCGAGCCATTTTTTTGAGAGCGTATAAATTCAAGTTAATTCATCAGCCTGGAACCAAAAATAAGTAATGCAGATTTTCTAAGCCGCTGTCCAACGTCAGATATACACCATGAGCCTCTCGAACGGTAGAGAAGTTTTCTATGGTCAAATGGGAGAACTGATCCCACTGTCACCGCAAACACCTGACCAATAAACATGCCTTAGGATTGGGGCTAATCAAGTGCTCTTGCATTATGATGACCTGTACCCAGGAAATTCTCTCTGCGATACACGCGCACCATCCCGGAATCGTTAGAATTAAGGCTTTAGCACGCAGTTACGTCTGGGGGCTCGGTCTGGATGCAGAAATAGAAAAGGCGGTGAGTCAATGTTTAGCGTGCCAACATACGAGATATTCCCCCCACGATCGGACGTACATCACTGGGAGTCTGCCAAGAAACCAGGGTCCCGTCTGCACTTTGATTTTGCCGGACCGTTCCGAGTGAACACGTTTGTGTTAGTCGTCGACTCTTTTTCGAAGTGGCTTGAAGTTTGCCTCCTTAAATCGACATCCGCGTCAGCTGCAATCACCTTCCTTCGGCAACTGTTCGACACCAATCATGGCATTTCGGATGAAATCGTGTCCGACAACGGAACTGCTTTCACCTTCGAGGAGATTAAGTTGTTTACGATGTCAACTTAGCGTTAGCTCATTTCTTGTTTGATCAACCCACTGCGCCCCATTCCGTTACAAAGCATTCGCCAGCGGAACTACTGTTCAATAGGGAGCTCCAGACATTCTTTGACAAATTAAGTCCAGGCGAAAGATCATATGGTCTAGGTCTTTTTTTACAGGTAGCCCTGTTTGGGTCCGAAACTTTGCAAGCGGTCCAAAGTGGATTGACGGCCACGTCTCGAAGCGAACGGTACATCTGGATCAGCTGCGATTGCTCAGTCCTTCGCAGCAGCCGACATTAGAGGAGACAGCATCACCAACTTGCTGTTCCACTCTAACCCCAGCTGACGCGGTAGCTGGCGGATGCACAACTCCAGCTGGGCCACAGCGTTCGCCTGAGCCAATCGGGACTGGAGGAGCGCTACGCAGATCGGCCTGTGACCGTCGCCGCCCTAGTTCTACGATCCGTCTGGGTATTTAGGGGTGTTATGTATGCACTGCATTCTCTCGTGGGCCCCGGCAGATTGAGCTGCAGTCACGGCCATCCATCAATTCCCCGTCATTATATTAACCCCCTGTACTAATAGCTACTCCTATTGTCATTACTGAATTAATTTAATAAATTTAACATATGCTTCCTCATTCGGTATGCGGTATAGCGGTATGGATTTGCATCAGGTTCGAGCTTTGCGCATGGGCACCCGGCCTTGTTTCGCCCTGGCGTGCATAAGCTCCCTATCTCTCTTTCGCCCATGGTACAAATCCTTTATACAAATGCATTAGCTGCAAAGCACCGGAAAGCTGCACTTGTCATAAGCTTTACGCAATCTTGATATATTTCTGCAATAAAGGTTTAGGTAGGTTTTTTCCATGGGGGGGAAATTAGGAGACTCCATGGGGGGATATGAGGCAATAAATATACTTAGATACAGAGATCTTCATGTGATTTTATGTTTTTTAAACTATCTAGAGCCCACATGAAGAGTATAAATATACTTAGATACAGAGATCTTCATGTGATTTTATCAAAGGTTGACACCGGCTTCCTCGGTGTTGGCCACACCCACGGCCCCTTCGTCCACGGCTCCTCCTCCTTGTCCTCCTTCCTTGGGCGTGGCGTAGGTGGTGCCGCACGCCACGTTGACTCCTGCTGCCTCCTTCTGGCGGCCGCTGCCACCTCCCTTTCCTCCGGTCGTTCCGCTAGAAGGCGTGGTGTTGTGGTGGTACCGCGGGCCACCGCGTTGCTGGCCGGGTCCTCTTTGTGGCCTCCTCCCTTCTTCGACCTCCACCAGCCGCCTTGCCCGTCGCAGCCGCATCCTTCTTGACATCGCCCTCCTCATGGCTCCCGTCCATCTCTCATGATATCCTTCCAGTCCCTGAAGATCTCCTCGCACATCTCCTGTGCTCTTTGGGCCCTCTTCCTGGCCATATCCGAGATGGTCACCATCGCCTTCTTTCGCTGGCGGCACCTCACATGTACCCTCTTCTTTTTGTTGGTTCTTCCGTGCCGTATGATGACAATTACCGGCGAAACGAAATTGACGACCGTGTAGGGCCCATCTTACCGCGGCGCTAGTTTTGCTGCGAATCCCTCTGCCGCCTTCGACAAATGGTGCTCCTTTGCCCACACTGTTTCGCCGACCTTTGGGCTTCACTTCCGTCTCCGTAAATTGTAATGCCTCGCCTGGTCCTGGGCCGCCCGCTCCATATTCCTACGCATTATTTCGGAGACTTCCTTCAACTTCGTCGCGTTCTCCGTGGGCGTTCCTTGCCCAACTTCTGTGCCTAGAGCCTTTTCGTCGAACAACGCTCTTGGCATCCTTGGCTCCCTGCCCTGCGTTACAAAGCAAGGCAAATACCCTGTCGACTCTGACACTGCCGAGTTCACTGCCAGCATGAGCTCTGGCCAGTGCTCGTCCCCAGCGAACTGGGCGATCATCGTTTTGATTGTTCTATTCGACCTTTCTGTTGGATTTTCTTGGGGCGTATATGGTGCGGTGAACTGGTGGCGCACGCCGAGCTCCCCGAGGAACTTCTTAAAGCTGCGGCTGGTGAATTGTACGCCGTTATACGTTACCATCACCTTCGGAAACCATACCGATGGACAATCCTTTCTCTGATTGCCTTTTGCAGTGCCTCCGTAGTTGCTTTCCGCAGTGGCACTATCTCCGTCCACTTCGATAACCGGTCCATCTTTACCAAAACCATTGTATTCCCATGTTTAGATCTTCCGGGACCTGTGTCAGCATTTGTCCTGCTGCTTGCATCTGGCATGGTTTGTATTTTAGGCAAGTTTCGCATCTCCTGACATATTTCCGGATGTCTCTTTGCATCCCTGGCCAGAAGTACCTGGCGGCCACTCTGGCTATCGTCTTCCTCACGCCTAGGTGTCCTGCCGCCGGTGCGTCATGGTTCTCTTTGAGGACCTGCTGCCTCGACTCCGTGGGCACGCACAACTTCCATGACGCCACTTCCTCGATTCCTGCTCTATGCGGAACGTGGCGGTAAATCAAGCCGCCCTCTTCGACGTAGTCCGGGAATTTTTTGCGGGCTTGCCTTCATTTTCTCCTTTTAACGCGTTTATCCACACGCACTCTTGGACTTCCTGATCCACGGTTCTTCTGAACTGCTCCGAAACCGGCTGGCGAGATAGCGCGTCGGCGACCACGTTCAGCTTACCCTTCCTATAGCTGATGACGTAGTCATACTGCTGCAACTCGAACATCCACCTCGCTATTTTTCCAAGCGGACTATCGAGGTTGTTGAGCCACTTCAGAGCCATATGGTCCGTGATCACGTCGAACTGATATCCTTCCAGGTAGGGCCTCATTTGCCTGACCGCCCATACTATGGCTAGGCATTCCTTCTCCGTTGCCGAGTAATTTTTTTCAGCTCCAATCAGCGTTCGACTAGCGTATGCGATCACTCGTTTGCCCTCCGCTGTATCCTGGGTCAGGACCGCACCGACGCCGTAGTCGCTTGCGTCCGTTTGCAGCACGAACCTTTTCTGGATCTTCCGCCAGCCGTGCCTTTAGGGTCTCGAACGCCTCCTGGTGCTTGGGGGTCCATTCCCATTTCGTCCCCTTTCGTAGCAGATCGTTCAAGGGCTTCGCGATTCCTGCGAAATCTGGGACGAATCGTCGATACCATGACGCCATCCCTATGAACTGTCGTACTCCCCTGACGTTTGTCGGGGGTTGCAGCTCTGTAATGGCAGCGACCTTTCCCGGATCCATGCCGATCCCTTGGCTCGTTATTCTATGTCCCAAGTATAGCAGTTCCTGCCTAAAAGTGACATTTTCCGCAGGTTTGCTGCTTGAAATGCTGCTGAGAAGGTTGAAATCCGCAGGTTTGCTGCTTTCAACCTTCTGAACACTTCTCTTAGGTACGCCATGTGTTCTTCCTTGGTGCGTCCGATCACGATGATATCGTATCAGGATACGCAAAGGCATGTGGAGCCATGTCCGGCCCTATGACCTGGTCAAGGGCCCTTTGAAATGTTGCCGAGGCAGAGTGCAACCCGAACGGCACCACCTTCCATTGGTACAGACCCTTCCCTGGAACGGTAAAGGAGGTGTACTTTCTGCTTCCTTCCTCCAGAGAGATCTGCCAATACCCGTTGCGCCAAACACGCTGAGGAAATCCCATCCCAGCACCAGACTGTCCTCCATGCCTGGCATCACCAGCAGGTTCAGGGTCTTTGTCCTGTTGCCGAAGCTTATCCGAGCCTGTAATGCGGCGCGTGTTTCTGAATGGCTTCCATTGGCTAACTTTACCCGCCTCTTTATCGCGACTCGTTTCCCGGCTATTTCCTGTCTCTCTGCTAGGTCCTCTGATATAAAACTATCCGTTGCTCCTGTATCCAGCATGGCTTTCACCTCCGTGCCCTCGACCTCGATGGTTGCCGTCAACTGCTGCTCTTCTCCGGCTAGTCCTCCTATTAGTTTTGAGAGGCATCACCGTGCGATCCCTGCTCTCCTCCCTGTTGCTGGGACCGCTGCGCATTTCCCGACCTCTGGCAGCATTCTGTGCTTCTAACTCCTGTCGCGCCGCACATTTTGCAGAAAAGCAGCCTTGCACCCGTTGGCCCAATGGCCCATGCCACCGCATCTGTTGCATGCCTGGGCTGGGTTCTCGACCGGACCCTGCCTGGGCCCTGCTGCCCACTGCTGATTAGGCTGTTGCGGAGCCGACCTATGCTGGGTCTCAGGCTGCCATCTCGGCATCCAACTTTGGTTCGTGATGTTCTGCCGCTCCGGTGGGCATTGGCGTGGTTCCTCTCTTTGCCACCTTGGCACCTTGGCATTGTGTGTTTTGGACGGCCTGGTGGTGGAACTCGTCCCGTTGCCCTATCGGGTCCATTGGTCCCTCTGGTACCTTGCCACTTCACTATGCTGCGATTCTTCTCTCTGCTACCTCTCGTTTACGGCCGGCTGACTGTGGCTCCACCTTCGTTCCGTGACGACTTGCCTGTTAAAGGCCTCTTCCTCCTGCGCTAATTCCTCAAACTCCTCTGCCAGGCCCATCACCTCCTCTAAAGACGCGCAGGCGTATGGTCTTATGAACATCTTCATCCTTTGCATGCAGTTTTCGACGAGCCTCTCGATTACATTCTTTCGTGGTTTTCCTAATGGTTTCATTAGTGACAGAAGGTCCACCATGTACTCTTGGAAGGGCTCTCCGCGACGCTGCTTCCGTTGGCGAAGTTGGTCCGCCAACTTTTCGAAGTATCCTTTCGGGAGGAAGAATTCTCAAAGCTTGCCTTGAACCTCGCCCATGTTGGCCATTCTTCGTCGTTCATGATGAACCATCTTTGGGCCCTGCCCTGCAGTAGTTCCGGCATGGCCCTGGGGATCGTGTTTATGTCTAGTCCGTATTTCTTTGCGGACCACGTTACTGGGTCCAGGAACTCTAACGGATCCCCTGTGCCGTCGAAACGAAACGACCAGTCTCGCACCTGTCTGGCCAGTTTGGCGAAATACACCGGGGCCGGAACATACTTTCTTGATTGCGGCTCTATGCTCCTTCTCATTCTTGGATCTGGTACCGCCAGGCTCTCTATAAACTTCTCGGTTTCGCTGGCTGCTCTCTGCCTGGGGGTTGATCTTTGTCCAAACCTTTCCTCTAGGCCGAGTTGCTAACGCCAGTACTTCCTCTTCCTTGGATTTGTCGACCCACCTCGCCACTGAGGATCTCATCGCTTCCACAGTCCCGTCTGCTGGTAGACCGAGCTCTCTACACACTTCGCTCAGCTCCTCCTTTCTCAATGTGTAGATCCAATACTTTTTTCCCATCTTTCTGCTATGTTATTTTCTAGGCTTATTGCAATCACGAAGTTTGGGCGCCAGGTGTAACAAGCTGTTTTTTCTGCTTCCGCTCGCCACAATTTGCCGCGGCTAGCTCACAGAGTTTCGCGGATCCGTTCCACCGAATTTATAGATTCGACGTGATTGCCCAAGCCCAGAAAGTAATACAAATAGCTTGAAGTTTCCACACTCTTTATTTTGAGACCTCTTTACACTACAAAAGGCTTTCTTTCTCTTTTACTCGTTGCTCCTTCCGTTTCTGCTGGCTCCGTCGTCGGCGTCCTATGCGGGCTGTCCAGGCGCCGTTACTCCGTCGCCGATTCCGCTACCCTCCGCCCTTTGGCCTTGAGAAATACCCCCTTGGGTCGACTACGACTGATCTGACGGTTGGCTGCGGTCGGCCTCCGCTACACCGGGACACCGTGTATACGCTCCGGTGCCAGGTTAGGGAGTTTGTTTGCTGACTGCCGCCTCCGCTACACCGGGACACCGTGCATACGCTCCGGCGCCAGGTTTGGAAGTTGCCGTGTGACGTCTCCTCTACACCGGGACACCGTGCATACGCTTCGGCAAACCCAAGTTCGTAGTGGCGGGGCTGGTGACCAGGGTGTTCTCACTTGTGTTCTATGACTTGGACGCGAGTTCTCGAGTCGGCCGATCCGTGTTTCGCAGGACCACGCCTGTTGGTTGCGATTCCAGAGGTTTGAAAAGCGTACGCCAGACTTATCCTTTCTTCAATTTCTTGCAAGGCTACCTGCCGTGTTCAGGAATGGCTCAGCTCGACTCTGATGCCCCGGGCTTGTAGAGGAAACCGTCCAGCAACGGATCCTTGTCTCCCTTGTTCTGTACGTCTCGTGGTTACCGGGCGTGTGATCCCAAGTAGGCCTCCTTGTTTCGCAGGACCACGCCTGTTGGTTATGATTTCAGGAGTCGGTAAGACATACGCCAGACTTATCCTTTCCTCACTTCCTTGCTACCTGCCGTTTTCGGGAATGAACCAACTCGACTACACGACCCTGGGTTTCCAGAGGAAGGTCCAGCAATGGATCCTTTCCTTATTGTCTTATTCGCTCTCCTTGCGCTTGGCTGTCGGACTCTCCAAAGGCGGTCCTTCAACTCAAATACATATCCCAGAATTAAAGTGGTCCAACGTCGATAACTCACCATCTTTGTCACTTATCACTCACCATGACTTCACCGCGGGCATGTTTGACATGTCCCTAGGTCGGATTAACCATGTTAGAAATTCGTTAGGTCGGCTTTTAGACTTATGTTTTGTATCTGATCCTTATGGTACCGCTCTCTCCAGAGCTTTTTCCCTTTCAACCCCAGAAGATCCATATCACCCCACGCTGAAGGTCTCTATCGAAACTATTCCTGGTATCGATCAGATGTCCCTATGAATGGCAAATAAGATTCGCTGCTTCCGTAAAGCTGACTTTCAGAAACTTAATAGCCTTATCGATACATACGATTGGTCCGATATTCTGGCACGCACTGATCTTAACGTCACTTTAGAAAAATTTTACTGCACTTTAAATAAATTTTTTTACTCCTGTGTACCATGGAAATATCCGTCCGCTTCAACAAATCCTCCTTGGTATACAAGGGTCCTCACTAACTTAAAAAATATTAAAAATAGGCTCTTACTAAAATATAAAAAAACTTGCAGTAGTGTTGATTTCTCAAGATACCTACTAGCTCGGTCGAATTTAACCGTGCATAACGCTGAATGTTATAGGAATTATATTGACCGCTGCCGGATACAATTTACTCAGCAGATCCAAAGCAGTTTTATAATGTTGTAAACACTAAGCGTAAACACGTATCTTTTTTCACGCCTGCTTACGTTTGAAAATTCCTCTGCGACCTCTGATCAGGCCATTGCCGATCTATTTGCAGAATTTTTTCAAACAATTTATTATCCGCCTAAATTGAAAGATCAGCCTTACGCATATAACATTCAAGCAGCAAATCTTATTTTCTGTCCGTTTTTCTCTGAGAACTACTAATTATCTGATCTTCTAAGGGTCAAAACCATTTATTCCCCAGGCCCCGATGGTGTACCAGGCTGTGTGCTAAAATAGTGTGCCAGGGCTCTGTGCAAACCTCTTCTAAGACTTTTCAACTTATCTTTGGGAACCTCGATTTTTCCCCTAATGAAGAATCATTCATAATTCCCTACATAAAAAAGGGAAAGTCCGAGGCTGCCAACTACAGAGGCATCTCTAAGTTGTCGGCAATTCCAAAGTTATTTAAAATTAATTACCCCTCATTTGCAACACCTTTGCTCTTCGATTATCATTCCTTGTCAGCATGGCTTTATTAAGCGTCGCTCCACCACCACAAACTTATTGAGTTGACATCCTTTGTCATAGACGGCTTTTGTAAGGGATATCAAACCGATGTAATTTACACAGACTTCAGCAAAGCATTTGATTCAGTTAATCACTCACTTTTGTTGAGTAAACTGAATATGCTGGGTTTTCCTAAAGACCTCTTAACGTGGATCTCCAGCTACCTAGATGGAAGGACACAAAGAGTCTTATTTAAAAACATACAGTCCCGTCTGGTCCGTGCTACATCCGGCGTCCCTCAAGGAAGTCATCTTGGCCCGTTATTATTTACGCTTTTTATAAACGACTTGCTCCTGCTTTAACGAACTCTCTAGTTCTTATGTATGCAGATGATGTAAAGCTTTGTCTTCAGTATAAATCCATCTCTGCCCAATGCTGTCTTCAGTCTGACCTTGATAACTTTCAAAAATGGTGTTTGGCTAATGATCTAATACTTAATGGATCAAAATGCAAGCATATGTCTTTTATCGTTCTTGCCCTCTGCAAGCTACGTATTCCATTAATGGGATTGCCTTAGAAAAATTAACCCAGGTTAATGATCTCGGCATCCTATTAGACATAAAACTTAAATTTGCCGACCATATTTCCTCAATGGTTAATAAGGCTAAAGGAGTCCTTGGTTTTATTAAAAGGTGGTCAAAAGAATTTAATGACCCCTATATAACCAAAACTTTATTCATTTCTTTGGTCCGTTTGGACCATTTCTTTGGAGTCCCCAATATGGAGTACATAAGGACCGCATAGAATCCGTACAAAAGAACTTTTTAATATTTGCACTTAGAGGGATGCAAATCTTCAGCTTCCATCCTACAGTAGCAGACTTTTACTTATTAACTTACCTAGCTTAACAAATCGTAGGACAATGCTCGGTGTAGTTTTTCTGCATAACCTTATTAACGGGGATGTAGATAGCCAGCATTTACTAACACGCTTAAATTTCAACATTCCTAATAGAAGGACTCGAAACTTTAGTCCTCTGTTCCTAGCCGTTGTAGTTCGACATATGCACTGCATGACCCTTTTTAGGGTATTATGTTCGAACTACAATGGTCTCTACTCTATTACATCTCTTTCCTGTCCCTCTAATTTAAAATATAGAATTTTAAATTTCCTTACGAACTCCTCTTAGCTTAATAATTAACAAATAACTAAATATACTCTAACAAATCGTTTCTTGAGCGCCCCTCGGTCGTCTGGGCCTCTAAGCTTTATGATGAATACAGGAATGCTAGCTGATGCTCTTATTGATGCACAAGCCATTTCCAAATTCTGAAAGACCGCAAAAAAAAAAAAAAAACAAAAAAAAAAAAAAAATCACAATGGTTGATCCCAGTTTCATCTGCCTGCAGCATAAATAAAATATGACGTACTGTAATTAAATTCGTCTTTCATTTCCCGGCATTGAAAACTCTCAATGACCAAACAGTATATGTTTATTTAAATAAATTCCAACGCCTCCATAACCGTCGGCACGAGGTTTACAGACAATATTATAATTTGCTAGGCTACACATAGAGTTGTTGGAATCCAGATTTCTGACAAAATTTCTATGTCTAATTATTATTAACTAAAATTGAATCACGTTGAATCTGAAGTCACCCGTTGCTACCTGCCAACGCATTCCAAGGATCTTCTGCTCAGCCTCACCACATCCGACGCTCTTGACTTGTCCAGGTGCTCCCAACGCCGCTTCCACGATGGGTGAGCTGGATAAAAACTGGCATAATTCAAATTCAGCCTCCGCATGTATCTCATTCACTCGGGTAGATACATCAATAGCTTCGCTCTCCGTAGCGAAACTGTCCACATAGTCATCGACGTAATGGTGGTCAATGATGGCCTTAAATGCCCTCTGATCTGAATCCCGAAACTACTCGGCGAGCAGGCTGCTCCAAACGCCATTACGTTCATCTCATACGGGTGTGGATCGTCGTTACAATCTCTCCAAAGGAATCGTTGGAAACATTGATTCTCGGGTCGGATCAGCGCTTGGTGGAACATCTCCTTGATGTCACCGCAGACTCCGACTGCTCCTTCCCTGAAGTGGAAGAGATAAGTTAGAAGTAAAGCTTTTGTCTTCAGTACAAATCGATCTCTGCCCAATGCAGTCTTCAGTCTGACCATGATAACTTTCAAAAATGGTGTTTAGCTAATGATCTAGTACTTAATGGATCTAAATGCAAACATATGTCTTTTTATCGTTCTTGCCCTCTGCAAGTAACTTATTCTATTAATGGGATTGCCTTAGAAAAATTAACCCAGGTTAATGATCTCGGCATCCTATTAGACATCAAACATAAATTTGCCGACCATATTTCCTTAATGGTTAATAATGCTAAAGGAGTCCTTGGTTTTATCAAAAGGTGGTCAAAAGAATTTAATGACCCCTATATATCGAAAACATTATTTATTTCCTTGGTCCGTCCCCAATATGGAGTACATAAGGACCGCATAGAATCCGTACAAAAGAACTTTTTAATATTTGCACTTAGAGGTCTAGGGGGGGTTGTGGTTGGTCGTGGGTAATGGACAGTAAGGGCTTGAGGACGGACGGGACGACCGTTAGGCATTGCTTCGCCCGCAGCAGGCCCCAACTCTCCACCCTACCGCCTCTCCTGCTCGATGCTCCTGAGCCTCTGCATTAACGCTGCAGCGAAGGATGCTACTGCGTCCCACAGCATCTGGGTTTCCAGCATTGTCTCCACAAGGTTTCCTGGGTGGAGTGAGCGGCCCCGCCGTCGCCTCCAGTCGGTGGCGCTCTCGTGCAAACCGGCGGCACTCGAAGACAACGTGCTTGGCGTCCTCGACTACCGATCTCCCGCACTCCGGGCACCAGTCCTCCTCCGCGTGGCCAAAACGCTTTAGGTATTGCCGGAAGCAGCCATGACCACTCAATACCTGCGTCAGGTAAAAATCGACCTGTCCGTGGCTTCGAGACACCCACCTTGACCTCCTCCCTTGTAGATATATCGAGGGCGCCACCAGCAACCTCATAACGAGCGCGAGCTTCCTTTAGCTCCTTAAGCTCTCGAGCGCGCTCTTTCAGCGGGACCATCCCCGCGATGACCAGGATGGCGTCGTCGGAGACTGTCCTGAAGCCGGACGCCACCCTTATTGCTCCCAGCCTGTACGCTGCGTCAACTCCTCTTCTGTAGCTGGGCGTATTCATCGCCTCAGCCCAGATGGGAGCCACGTACAGAATTTGCGCCGAGGCAACGCTCACGAGGAGCCTTCTCCTGTTCTGCTTTGGTCCTCTGGTATTGAGGAGGATCCCTGGATATATTCTAGGTGCTCACGGAAGTCGATCATCACCCCCAGGTATTTGATGGCCCGCTGGGAGGTTATGGCCATTCCACCAACCTGAATCGTCGCCGTTTCTAGAACCTTGCGGCTGCTGACCAGCACCGCTTCCGTCTTTTGTGGGGCTAGGCTTAGTCCCGCATTTTGGAGCCACTGTTCCATTGATTCAATCGCCTTGTTAGCCGCTCTCACCGCTTCCTCCTTATGTTTGGCCACAACTACCAACGCTACGAAGCCGACGACGTCGCATCCCGCTGGGAGCTGCAGTCTCAGGATCCCGTCATACATGGCGTTCCACAGCAGCGGTCCCAGGACCGATCCTTGGGGCACACCTGCCGTGACGCCGTAGATCTCCGTGCCCATGTCCGTGTCGACAAGTGGCGTTCCTTATGTCCAGGGTGACTATTAGGCAATATTGCTTGGTGCCACCCCTTCCACCTAGTTCCCTGCTATTGCGTTTCGAGCAATTCCAACCACCGCTGCTATGGCATCCAATGTGGACCTTCCTTCCGGAACCCGTACTGCTTTGGCGACAGCCCTCCTCCTCTATTGCGGCTTCGAGCCTCGAAGGATCACCCTCTCGAAAACCTTGCCCGTTGTGTCCAGCAGGCAGATTGGCCTATAGGACGACGCCTCCTCCTTGGTTTCCCTGGTTTTGTAGCAGCAGGAGCTTCTGCACCTTCCACCTGGTGGGAAAGGTGCCTTCGCGGATGCATCTGTTGAACAGCTCCGCAAAACTTCCCGGCTGCAGTGCCAGAGCCAGTTTCAGGGCTCGGTTAGGAACCGAGTCCGGGCCGGGTGCTTTGTTGGGGGGCCAGGCCTCTCGCTATGGCCAGGGACTTCCTCTTCCGTTACCTCCTCCGCCATTTCGTTGTCTGCTGGGGGGTGGGAAGCTGGGTGACTTGGTTGCCGGCTGGGAACAGCGCTTGCACTATGGACCTTAGTACGATCGGGTCAGTGGGGGACTGACTTCCTGCGCGCAGCCTCTTCACCACTATCCGGTACGCGTTGCCCCATGGATTTTCATCCGCCGAGTCACACAACTCCAGGAAGCATCTCCTTTTACTGTCTCGGATGGCCACCTTCAATGCTTTGCGCCTGTCCTTGAAGGCTTGGTGCCGCTCCTCAAAGGCGTCGCTGCCTCTCGCTCGCTGCATAAGCCTCCTTGCTCTCATGCACTCGACTCGGATGGAGCCAATCTCCTCGCTCCACCAGTAAACAGGAGTGTGGTTTCTGCGGTAGCGGCTTCTCCGCTGCATGCTCGCCATGCACGCTGCCTCAAGCTTAGCTGCAAGGGTGTCAGCCATTTCGTTGGCTCCGCTTGGCGTTACGTTGCCGATGTCACGTGCTGCCTCGGTGAAGTTCCTAGCCTGGAGCGTACCGACTCTGTAGCCTTGGTTCCCTCTGTTCGGTTCCCTCGGTCGTTCTTGAGGGCTGCCAATTGAGCACAATATTGCTTCGTGGTCGCTGGCCGTAAAGCTCCCGCTTATCCTCCAGTCCAGCGCCCGCCGCTAGCGAGGGCTCGCGAACGTCAGGTCAATGATGGATCCTGCTCCGGCTCTGCTGAAGGTGTGCTGGTTTCCTTCGTTCAGCAATACGAGATCGAGTGAGGCGAAGGTTTCTCTTACCACTCTCCCTCTCGTATTCGTCCTCAGGCAGCCCCAGTCCTGAGCCCACGCGTTGAAGTCCCCTGCTACCAGGACGTCAGAGCGGCCTCTGATATCTTTTCCCCAGGCAGTCCATCATGCGCTCAAACTCACTGGTGGTTAGGCTAGGTGCCATGTAGCAGCTGTAAAGCCATGCCCCACCTATCCGAGCCCTTACGAATCCCTCCGCACTGTGCACTGAGTGCAATGTCGCGCCGGTTGCGCCGCAGCTCCAGATGGCAGCCTTCCCCGATAGGTCCACTGCCCAGCGGTTGTCTGAGCCAGTCCTATGGGGCTCGCTTAGGAGCGCTATGTCCGTCTTCGTCTCCTCGCAGTCTGCGACAGCACATCTTGAGCCGCCCTGCAGTGGTTCAGGTTCAGCTGAAGCACTAGCATCCTGTCGTCCTAGGTCCACCTCCTTTCGCTGACATGGGGCCTTCTGCTTCCCGTCTGATGCCTCACATCCTTCCGGCCCTTGTCTTCACACGAGAAGCACCGAGGGTCCTTTTGCAGGTGGCCGCCCTATGGTCCGAGTCTCCGCAGCGGAAGCAACAGCCGCTCCTGTCCTTCGAGCTCTTGCAAGCGCTTGCGATGTGCCCCATCCCAAAGCACCTGTAGCAGCGAGCCACGACCTCCTTTTCCTTCATACGGCATACTGACCACCCAACCTTCACCTTGCCCACAGCAGTGATGGCCTTGGCAAGGCTCGCGGGGAAAGCCACGATAGCGGTCTGAGTCTCGCCATAGGTGCTTCTCAGCTTCTTGACCTTCAAGGCGCCTTGGTCCACCGCTGCCTGCTGCGCGATTGCCCCGATGATGTCCTCCGAAGTGGCTAGTGCGTCCAGTCCTCGTAGCTCGACGAGCGACTCCTTGGTCTCCTCCGAGTACGCCCGCACCTCTGCCTTACTCCCTAGGACCTTCTCGATGCAGCCTTTAAGGGCCTCTGTGGGGTTATCCTTCTTCCTCGCCAATTCCAGAAGCAGCCCTCCCTTGGCTGTCTTCCTCACTTTTTTGACGCATGGGCCAAGGACGTCCAGCTTCCCGTCCTCCCTGCGCGTTACCATGCTTAGGATCTTAGCCGAGCGACTGAAGAAAGCACAATGCGCCTAGTGGGCTTTGAGATTGACTGAATCCCTTCAAAAGAAAATAGCAAGGGTCAGTTGCAAAATCCCAAGCAAGACCCAGTGTCTTTGTGAAGTTGCTGCCATAATCAAACCTTAGGAAAGACTCCCGATCTTCTTCAGGCACCTTATCCAGCACGTCAGCAGCATTGGAACACCACTACCTTAACCGAAATTGGCCTTTGGTAAGGATCCCGGATGTTTGCTGCATTATTCTGATAGCTTCATCTTTAGAGTCGCCTCCGGAAAGTAGATCATCCACATAAAAGAATTTCGCAGAATTTCGTCCCCCTTTGGAAACATTAATTGCTCATCATCTGCCAACTGATGGCTTGTCCGAGCTGCTAAAAATGAGGCAGGCTTCGTTCCATAGGTGACAGTATCCAGCCCTCAGAAAAAGCCTGACGCAACGATACATTTTGCAAATATCTCCAGAAATGGCCACCCGATGGCATCGGAACCTTAACAGAATATGCAATTACTTTGGCTGAATAACTGGGCCAGACATCAACACGTCATTCAATGAATATCCAGAAGTGGTGACATCAGATCCATCAAAAACAACCCTGAGCTTGGTTGTTGAACTGTCCTCCTTTAAAACACAATGGTGTGGAAGAAAGTATTGACCAGTGACGCTCGCATCAGCAGGGACTGGAGACATATGACCCAACTCCAAATACTCTTATGAATGCATCATATTGCTCCTTTAATTGAGGACGGCAACAGAGCTTCCTTTCGAGGGAAAAAAATCGTCGAACGGCTTGGGGGTACGACTCTCCCAGCAACTCAGAACCGCATTTTACGGAAGCTTCACAGCGTAAGCGCCGGAATCCAGCCGAGCAACATGTTGCACGAAATGCGCATCGCAATCTAGCTCTTCCTTCGTCCGCTTCACAATAGGCTCGGAGCAGTCTTCGATTTCCCAAAACCGGCGGAGCAGAGAATCCAGCTGATCATCCAGCATTGTTGCGTTCTCCGGAACATCCTTGTGGGCAGTGGAAACGAGTGATCTTCTCTGGACATGTGAACCGCCTCCACACAAGACCCATCCAAGTCGAGTTTTCTGCAGCAATGGCAGGCCGGCTGAGAAATTAACCCGGGCAAATTAACCCAACACACAGCAGCTCATAAAACAGACTGGCTCCGATAAGAAGGTCGATGCGCTGTGGGCGAAAAAATTCAGGATCAGCCAAAGAAAGATTTCCAGGAATATTCCAACATGAGACATCCAAACTGAAGCTAGGCTGTAAGTTCCGAGTATTCGGAACAGTGGGAACGTAGAAGAACATTAACAGAGAATCCATCTGTCGCAAAACCGGTATCGCCAATACCAGACACCGCCATGAATGATTTGTACCTCCGGAGCTGCAGCTGACTTGCCAGCCGGGAAGTGATCACGTGCACCTGCGATACAGAATCCAACAGAGCTCGGCATGGAACAAGGGATCCAGGCGCGACTACGAACAAAAATGTTCGCTGTAGCAAGCAACGATATATCGCCGCTGTGACCTTGAGCATCTAGTGCATTAGCAGTGGACGGGGAAGAGGCTATAGGCTCGGTGACCACGGCTATGGCTGACGTGGGAGGACCAACCAACGGCTGGCCGCTAGATGCCGGCGGCTCTAGGAAATGCAGCAGGCTGTGATGCCTCCTTCCACAACTGCGACAATTAGCAGCGAGGCACTCACGCATGTGATGGCCCGTTTGCAGACACTTCCGACAAAGACCGAGTCGCCTGGCCTCACCAAGGCGAATCTCAGGGGGCATTGATAGAAATCGGGGGCATGCAGACATTATATGGGACCATCCCCCGCACAGGTAGCGGGAAGCGAATGAGCAACAATAAAGGATGGTCTACTATTATTTGCACCTCCACGCCTACCCACATGAGCGCCTGCGCGTAGCAGCCATGGCCACGTCCACGTGGATATTACGCGTGCCTGAAATATTAAGCGACGGTTATTAAATCGTTTCTCCAATAAATTCAGCGCAACATCATAGTTCTCGTCGGAGACTTCAAGGAACGAACTGCTTCGAAAGCGGACTCCCGAAGGCAAGATCGCAACCTTTGAAGCTTTTCCACCTTACTAATACGAGGATTGCTGCCGACGATTGTAGAGAAGATCGAGTAAAATTCCGCCCATTCCGAGTATCCACCGCTGAACGTAGGGAGCGGCAAAGGAGGCAGCACTTGAAAACTTTGACCTAACCCTGGGTCAGCATGCATGTTGGACATTCCATTGGCAAGGGTGGAGTGGGAGCGAGGGGTCGTCTCGTGCTCAATTTCCGCCTGCATCGTCGCTACGAGCACCGAAACAGTCCATCGAAGGTCACTGCTGATCTGCAAAATGTCCAAATCCTCAAGCTCCCCGTGGATGGCCTTGAAGTCGCTGAACATGGTCGCTGAAGCTATGTGCGAGCGAATGCACTTGCGTTGTGGATCGTATGTCTGTATGAAGTCTTTGCGCGTGCGAATGCACTCGCGTTGTGGATCGTAAATATGTATGTGTGCTTGTTAACTAACGTTTATGTTTATGCCTGTATGTATGTATAATATACTAATATATTATAATTTGTTTATTATTGTAAACAAACTTATTAGCCACGTATGATAATTTTTCACATAACACTGTTTACAAAATTGTTTTGTTTTTGTTTTAGTAATTTGTTTATGTGTATATAAATATATTAACTATCACGTCGGGGTCACCAATGTTTGGTCATCGAGGGTTTTCGATGCCGTAAATAAAAAATCAGAATTTAATTAATTTCAACGGTTTAACTTTTATTCAGGCCGCATATGAAATTAGGATTTATGAACAATATTTGGAATCCAATTTAGGATGCAAGCGCAGTAAGAAGACGAACGAGAGTGGCGCCAACCTTCCAGAATAGGCTGAGCGGATGCTCGCTAACTTTAAACGCCGAATTAGCAAAGCCGAGCGGCCGAAAGAGAGTCGGCTTGCGACCAACAAAACATCAGTTACTGATTAATTATTATGTTTAAATTAGTTGCTTGCTGCTTGACCCGACAAGGACTGTGTAAGGATTCTATTGTAATTTATTTCTTTTTACTGGAGCCTTATTATGCACTTCCGGCTTATAATAGAAGGCCCAAAAAATCCACACCAGTGACTCCAAAGACCCGGGAGCCGCTGACTCTTTGCTGCGGAAGATCAGCCATAATGTGCTCCAACAACCAAGGCTTAGTACGGAAGCATCGGATGCATTTGTGTATTGCCTTCTTTCCCGTTTTCCTCCGCCAAATTGGCCAATATTGGGACCGAATGAGACCTCAGCGCACGAGGTCTCGTGTGTAAATTTCGCTCATGGAGGTCAACAATTACTGCCAGCGTAACTGGATGGCTTCTTGGAAGTATAATTGAATGCTGACTATCCAAATCCAACGACGAATTTTTTAGCCGACTGTCTACGCGCAACAGACCAAATTTATCCAAGAAGGGAGAGGATGAGGCAAGGGCACTGGATGCCGCTATCTTTTTTCCATTTCGAAGCGCCTTTATGTCCTCCTAAAAATGCACATGCTGCACTAGTCGCAATAACAGCTGGGTTCCAGATTTTATATCGCTTGCTGTGACACCGTTGTGGAGAATTCATTGAGAAAACTTGTTTACGTAACCGAATACCCTCTGCAGTGCTGGAAATGAAGTAGCGTACTTAGAAACTGCTTTTTTATCCACTCCAGGGTCGATGGGACCGCTGTTGGCCACTCCTCTTGGGCTCCAATGAGAAAAGGAGGACCATGAGACCACAACTTTTTCTTAATCCATTCATTGGGAAGAGCACCATGCGACAGGATATCGGCTGGGTTCAAGGAAGTGGGAACATACCGCCACTTCATACATTTCTCTAATTAGCTTCTGAATGGTCGAAACGTAAACATTAAACCCTCTCGCTTCAGCAAAACTACTTTCCAATGTAGACCTTCAACTGTGCTACTTCCGACATAAGTCGAGCCAAAAACTCGGCTCCCGATAACTCCATTTCGCCACCCTTTGGAAACATTAATTGCTCATTCTCTGCCAATTGATGCTGCTAAAAATGAGGCAGCCTTCGTTCCGTAGGTGACAGTATCCAGACAGTGGAATCCCGCCTTGTGGGCGTTGGACACAAGTGATCTTCTCTGGACATGTGAACAGGCTGTGATGCCTCCTTCCACAACTGCGACACTTAGCAGCAAGGTACTCACGCATGTCATGGCCCATTTGTAGAAACTTTTAACAAAGACCGAGTCGCCTCGCCTCACCAAGGCGGATCTCACGACACGATTGACAGAAATCCGGGCCATGCCACAGCATAAAGTACAGCAGAGGAATGTGAATTAGTAACAATAAAGGATGATCTACTATTATTTTCAACTCGACGCCCTCCCACGTGAGCGCCCGGGGCGTATGCACCCATGGGCACGCCCATAGCCTCCAGCGTCCTAAATCGCTGCTCCAAAAATTCGGCCATCGACTCCCAAGTAGGGATGGCGTCTGAACCTGAGGAGTTTTGACTCTTCTCCCACGTAGCCTGGGTAGCTGGGTCCAGCCTTTGAAGCAGAACCTGGACGATGACGCAGCTGGCGATCTGAACTAATGAACCCAAATTCTTTAAGGATCGCATATCGGAATTAAATTTGTTGGAAAGACCTCGAAAAGCTGCTATTGAGCCACTTTCCAACAGACTGAGGCTCATAATCTCGTTCACGTGTGCCTGAAATATTAAGCGACGGTCGCCAGTAAATTCAGCGCGACATCATAGTTCTCGTCGGATACTTCCAAGGAACGAACTGCTTCGAAAGCGGACTACCGAAGGCAAGATCGCAACCTTTGAAGCTTTTCCACCTTACTAATACGAGGATTGCTGCCGACGATTGTACAAAAGATCGAGTAAAATTCAGCCCATTCCGAGTATCCACCGCTGAACGTAGGGAGCGGCAGAGGAGGCAGCACTTGAAAACTTTGACCTACCCTGGGTCAGCCTGCATGGTGGACATTCCGTTGGAAAGGGTGGAATTGATTTTATATATTATAATTTGTTTGTTATTATAAAGAAACTTTTCTCTTATTAGCCACGTAAGAAAATTTTCACAAAAACACTGTTTACGAACTGTATGTTCTATATAAATACTAGCTGACCCGGCAAACCTTGTTTTGCCACCAAATGACTTTGTTATCTTTTCAAAATTTTAGTTTGTTTTAGACTTACTTATTATAAAATCATCTGGAGCTCTGTGAACCATGAGGGAATATAAAAACAACAAAAGACAAACATTATTTTTAATCTATTATTTGATCGAAATTCAGCAAGTCAATCTCTTAGTTTTTTAACGTGAACATTATTTTTTATTAGTCCATCTTTAGCTAACACAAACAAACTGAATGGATTACCCACTTACCCACAATGCTGGCTTCGATCACATTTTTTTTATTAATTTTTGAATGACTAATCGCATACCGATTACACAGTCGAGGAGGGTTTAAATTACGAAGTAGGATAATTGGAGATCCAACCCTTAATTGTACATTATGCGTTGGCAAGCCTTGCGAATCCGCTTTTCCTGACGCGAAACATATCCCAGCTGGCTCACTTATGAATTTCAGACCATGACAATGCGGACATTCCCATATGGTCTATAGCACCAATTACCACTTCGTTTGCATGAATGACAATTTTAGGGGTATCCGAAGGCATCATATCGATTGCTGTTTTGAACAAACGCACCAAATGGTTCCGTTCGTGAAATAGCTCCTGTAGCTGCGAAGTAATGGGCTTCTTCACCTAGGTATTGATTCCATAATGTGCATCGACTTCAGCTCCATCATCACCAATGAAGTACATTTGAAGAAATTTGTGTTCGCTGTCTGAGAACGGAAGCAGGAAACCGGCTTTGTGATAGATTTGTCCTTTGATTTTAAAAATTGGCATGAATTGCGCAGTTATAATTTCCGCAAGAAATGACGTCATTTGGAAGCAAGAGTTTTATTTTCTAATGTTCGACAGGAAATGCTTCGATTCAGCAGTAGATCCAGCTAATAGAGAGTGCAGAGGCTCTGGTGGTGCTTCAAGTTGAGGCAATTTCACTTTCCCGGAAGCGCAACACAATCCTTTTGGTTCGTTGTTAAATTTGAGAGCCTGACAGTATGTGCAGAACTGATTCATCCGGTGTGAGGAGATTTAGTCTCCCCACACGCGAAGACAGATAGCCGTGGGCAAAGGGGGGGGCCGAGGAGGCGGAAAAAGGGGGTCAACCACCGGTCAACAACCCGGGCAGCCCAAGGGAACGTCGCCAGGATCAGTACGGGGGGTTGGGGGGAAAGGTGTAAGCCAGTTACCGTGGGTTCTGGCGAAGGGCTACCCGTGGGAGGACGGAATCTACGTGGAACGTAACGGTGGCAGGTGAAAGGGTAAACGGCGCCACCCGGGGGAAGAAGGAATCGACGTGGAACGTAACGGGTCCCGGGGCAACGTTGGGAAAGTAGTCCAGTGGGGAGTCAGCACGATGCGCAGGCGTGCCTTAGAAAGTGTGGCGGGGTGAGTGGCAAGGAGCAGAGGGGGGTTGCGACGAAGAGTGCAACGGGCCCTGAAAGTCCACCGGTGCACCACGCACCAGCAGCAGAGATCCGTGGCCGGGGGAGACGAGGGGCCACGGACAGCGACCCGCCTACGGGAAAGTGGCGTGATTCTGGAAGCAGGATTAACGGCAGGAGCAGAATCCAGCAGGATTAACGAGCGCTCCAGTCAGTATAAAAGGAGGCCCACTGGAGCGGCTCGGGACGAGTCTTTTTAGGAAGCTTGTAGCGTTGAGTTGGAGGACCGCCTGTGGAGAGTCCGACATTCAAGTGTTAGAGCGTTTCTAAAAAGGATTCGGGTTTTGCTTGAGTTGAAGGACCGCCTTTGGAGAGTCCGACAGCCAAGCGCGAGAAGAGCGAATAAGAAAATAAGGAAAGGATCCATTGCTGGACCTTCCTCCGGAAACCCAGGGTCGTGTAGACGAGTTGGTTCATTCCCGAACACGGCAGGTAGCCTTGCAAGGAAGTGAGGAAAGGATAAAGTCTGGCGTATGCCTTACCGACTCCTGAAATCATAACCAACAGGCGTGGTCCTGCGAGACAAGGATAGACCGACTAGAGATCGCACGCCCGATGTACACAAGACGTACAGGACGAGACACAAGACAGAACCAGGGTGGGGAGACCGAGTTGAGCCACTCCCGAACACGGCAGGTAGCCTTGCAAGGAAGTGACTAGCCTTGCAAGGAAGTGAAGAAAGGATAAGTCTGGCGTACGCCTTACCGACTCCTGGAATCGCAACCAACAGGCGTGGTCCTGCGAAACACGGATCGGCCGACTCAAAAACTCGCGTCCAAGTTACAGACCAAGTGAGAACACCCTGGTCACCAGCCCCGCCACTACAAACTCGGGTCCGCCGGAGCGTATGCACGGTGTCCCGGTGTAGAGGGAGCGCGACAATACGATCAGACACACGGCGGCTTCCAAACCTGGCACCGGAGCGTATGCACGGTGTTCCGGTGTAGCGGAGACGTCACACGGCAACTTCCAAACCTGGCGCCGGAGCGTATGCACGGTGTCCCGGTGTAGCGAAGGCGGCAGTCAACAAACAAACTCCCAAACCTGGCACCGGAGCGTATGCACGGTGTCCCGGTGTAGCGGAGGCGACCGACCGCAGCCAACCGTCAGATCAGTCGTAGTCGACCCAAGGGGTGTTTTCTCAAGGCCAAAGGGCAGAAGGTAGCGGAATCGCTGGCAGCGCGGCGACAGGAGCACCATCGGCGACGGAGTAACGGCGGCGACGGAACAGCGGCAGCGTATCCCGGACAACCCGCATAGGACGCCGACGACGGAGCCAACAGGAACGGAAGGAGCAACGAATAAAAGAGAAAGAAAGCCTTTTGTAGTGTAAAGAGCTCTCAAAATAAAGAGTGTGGAAACTTTAAGCTATTTGTATTACTTTCTGGGCTTGGGCAATCACGTCGAATCTATAAATTCGGTGGAACGGAACCGCGAAACTCTGTGAGCTAGTCGCGGCAAATTGTAGCGATCAGCAGCAGAAAAGACAGTTCGTTACACCTGGCGCCCAAACTTCGTGATTGCATTTAGCCTAGAAAATAACATAGCAGAAAGATGGGAAGAAAGAATTGGATCTACACATTGAGAAAGGAGGAGCTGAGCGAAGTGTGTAGAGAGATCGGTCTACCAGCAGACGGGACTGTGGAAGCGATGAGATCCTCAGTGGCGAGGTGGGTCGACGAATACAAGGAAGAGGAGGTACTGGCGCTAACACACGGCCTAGAGGAAAGGTTTGGACAAAGATCAACCCCCAGGCAGAGAGCAGTTAGCGAAACCGAGAAGTTTATAGAGAGCCTGGCGGTACCAGATCCAAGAATGGGAAGGAGCATACAACCGCAGTCGAGAAAGAGTCGAGAGTCGTAATATCCGGCTCCGGTGGATTACGCCAAAGTATCCAGACAGGTGCGAGACTGGTCGTTTCGTTTCCACGGCACAGGGGACCCGTTAGAGTTCCTGGACCGAGTAACGTGGTCCGCAAAGACATACGGATTAGACATAAACACGATCCCCAGGGCCATGCCAGAACTACTGCAGGGCAGGGCCCAAAGGTGGTTCATCATGAACGACGAAGAATGGCCAACATGGGCGAGGTTCAAGGCAAGCTTCGAGAATTTTTTCCTGCCGAAAGGATACTTCGAAAAGTTGGCGGACCAAGTACACCGCAGCGTCGCGGAGAGCCTTTCAAAGAGTACATGGTGGACCTTCAGTCACTAATGAAACCTTTTGGAAAAACCACGAAAGAAGTAATCGAGAGGCTCGTCGAAAACTGCATGCCAAGGATGAAAATGTTCATAGAGGAGGTGATGGGCTTAGCAGAGGAGTTTGAAGAATTAGCGCAAGAGGAAGAGGCCTTTAACAGGCAAGTGGCCACAGAACAAAGGTGGAGCCACAGTCAGCCGGCCGTAAACGAGAGGTGGCAGAGAGAAGAACCGCAGCATGGTGAATCGGCAAGGTACCAGAGGGACCAATGGACCCAGAAAGAGCAACGGGACGAGTTCCACCACCAGGCCGTCCAAAACACACAATGGGCACCAAGGTGGCAAAGAGAGGAACCGCGCCAAGGCCCACCGGAGCGACAGAACAGCACGAACCAAAGTTGGATGCCGAGATGGCACCCCGAGACCCAGCATAGGTCGGCTCCGCAACAGCCTAATCAGTAGTGGGCAGCAGGGCCAAGGCAGGGTCCGGTCGAGAACCCAGCCCAGGCATGCAACAGATGCGGTGGCATGGGCCATTGGGCCAGCGGGTGCAGGAACCCAAGGCTGCTTTTGTGCAAAATGTGCGGCGCGACAGGAGTTAGAAGCACAGAATGCTGCCAGAGGGCGGGAAATGCGCAGCGGTCCCAGCAACCGGGAGGAGAGCAGGGATCGCACGGTGCTGCCTCTCGAAATTAATAGGAGGACTAGCCGGAGAAGAGCAACAGTTGACGGCAACCATCGAGGTCGAGGGCACGGAGGTGAAAGCCATGCTGGATACAGGAGCGACGGCAAGTTTTATATCAGAGGACCTAGCAGAAAGCCAGGAAATAGCCGGGAAACGAGTCGCAATAAAGAGGCGGGTAAAGTTAGCCAATGGAAGCCATACAGAAATACGCGCCGCATTACTCGGATAAGCTTCGGCAACAGGACAAAGACACTGAACCTGCTGGTGATGCCAGGCATGGAGGACAGTCTGGTGCTGGGATGGGATTTCCTCAGCGAGTTCGGCGCAACGGTGACATGCGCAGGCCACCGCGTTACCATACCCAAAAGGGAGAGATGGAGCGGATGTCTGGAGGATAGACTGTCCGTAGCAGTGTCCGGATGTCCAGAGGTATGGGAAGACGAACGCAATAAGAGATTTATCGAGAGTGAGCTAGAAGCGTTCGCCGTCCAAACAGGATGCTCGAACATAACGCAGCACAGGATCACCATGAAGGACGACATTCCCATAAAACAGCGATATTACCCCAAAAACCCGAAAATACAAGGCGAAATAAACGCAAAAGTGGAGGAGCTGTTGGAAAAGGGATGCATTGAGCCCTCGAATAGTGCATACAGCTTACCGGGTCAGTGGAGAATGTGCGTGGACTTTCGGCAAATCAACGCAAAATCAGTAAAAGATGCGTACCCAATGCCACGAATAAATTTCATATTGGAGCAACTAAGGGAGGCCAGATTCTTCAGCAGCCTCGACTTGAAGGACGGGTATTGGCGGATCCCTCTGGAGGAAGGAAGCAGAAAGTACACCGTCTTCACCGTTCCAGGGAAGGGTCTGTACCAATGGAAGGTGATGCCGTTCGGGTTGCACTCAGCCTCGGCAACATTTCATACGCCTTTGCGTATCAGGACGATATCATCGTGATCGGACGCACCAAGGAAGAACACATGGCGAACCTAAGAGAAGTGTTCAGAAGGTTGAAAGCAACAAACCTGCGGATAAACACGGAAAAATGTCATTTTTTCAGGCAGGAACTGCTATACTTGGGACATAGAATAACGAGCCAAGGGATCGGCATGGATCCGGGGAAGGTCGCTGCCATTACGGAGCTGCAACCCCCGACAAACGTCAAGGGAGTACGACAGTTCATAGGGATGGCGTCATGGTATCGGCGGTTCGTCCCAGATTTCGCAGGAATCGCGAAGCCCTTGAACGATCTGCTACGAAAGGGGACGAAATGGGAATGGACCCCCAAGCACCAGGAGGCGTTCGAGCACGGCTGGCGGAAGACCCAGTACTGGCGTGTCCAGACCTTGAGAAAAGGTTCGTGCTACAAACGGACGCAAGCGACTACGGCGTCGGAGCGGTCCTGACCCAGGACACCGAGGAGGGCAAACGAGTGATCGCATACGCCAGTCGAACGCTGATTGGAGCTGAAAAAAATTACTCGGCAACGGAGAAGGAGTGCCTAGCCATAGTATGGGCGATCAGGCAAATGAGGCCCTACCTGGAAGGATATCAGTTCGACGTAATCACGGACCATATGGCACTGAAATGGCTCAACAACCTCGAGAGCCCGCTGGGAAGAATAGCGAGGTGGGTGTTCGAGTTGCAGCAGTGTGACTACGTCATCAGCTACAGGAAGGGTAAGCTGAACGTGGTCGCCGACGCGCTATCTCGAGCGGCCGGTGTTGGAGCAGTTAAGAAGAGTCGTGGATCTGGAAGTCCAAGAGTGCGTGTGGATAACCGCGTTAAAGGAGAAAATGAAGGCAAGCCCGCAACAATACACGGACTACGTCGAAGAGGGCGGCTTGATTTACCGCCACGTTCCGCATAGAGCAGGAAGCGGAGTCGAGGCAGCAGGTCCTTAAAGAGAACCATGACGCACCGGCGGCAGGACACCTAGGCGTGAGGAAGACGATAGCCAGTGTGGCCGCCAGGTACTTCTGGCCAGGGATGCAAAGAGACATCCGGAAATATGTCAGGAGATGCGAAACTTGCCTAAAATACAAACCATGCCAGATGCAAGCAGCAGGACAAATGCTGACACAGGTTCCGGAAGAGCCATGGGACTTCGTGTGCGGACTTCGTGGGTCCATTGCCAAGATCTAAACACGGGAATGGTTTTGGTAATGATGGACCGGTTTTCGAAGTGGACGGAGATAGTGCCACTGCGGAAAGCAACTACCGAGGCACTGCAAAAGGCAATCAGAGAAAGGATTGTCGCTCGGTATGGAGTTCCGAAGGTGATGGTGACGGATAACGGCGTACAATTCACCAGCCGCAGCCTTAAGAAGTTCCTCGGGGAGCTTGGCGTGCGCCACCAGTTCACCGCACCATATACGCCCCAAGAAAACCCAACAGAAAGGGCGAATAGAACAATCAAAACGATGATCGCCTAGTTCGCTGGGGAAGACCAGAGGACTTGGGACGAGCACTGGCCAGAGCTCATGCTGGCAGTGAACTCGGCAGTGTCAGAGTCGACAGGATATTCGTCTTGCTTTGTAACGCAAGGCAGGAAGCCAAGGATGCCAAAAGCGTTGTTCGACGAAAACGCTTTAGGCACAGGAGTTGGGCAAGGAACGCCCACGGAGAACGCGACGAAGATGAAGGAAGTCTTCGAAATAGTGCGGAGGAACATGGAGCGGGCGGCCCAGGACCAGGCGAGGCACTATAATTTACGGAGACGGAAGTGGAGCCCAAAAATTGGCGAAACGGTGTGGGCAAAAGAGCACCATTTGTTGAAGGCAGCAGAGGGATTCGCAGCAAAACTGGCGCCGCGGTACGATGGGCCCTACACGGTCGTCAATTTTGTTTCGCCGGTAATTGTCATCATACGGCACGGAAGAACCAAGAAAGAGAAGAGGGCACACGTGAGTGAGCTGAAGTGCCAAGACATGGGATCACCGGCGAAGGAGGAATAGAACGGCAACCCGCACAAGTGCACAATGGAAAACGGGATATGTCCAGTAACGGGAGCTTTAACAGGTCCAGTCACGGAACAGTAACGGGGCATATCCAGTAGCGGGAGTTGGATGTGCTATAAAAGGCGGCGGCTGGGAGGAGCACGGTCTATTCAACAAAATCTAATCAACGAAGCAACAGGAGCAACAGGTCAGAAGCAACGATGATCGTCTCGTCTGACGAGAGCGATATGGAGATAGTCGTCGATCCCACATGGAGCGGAAGAAGGATGAGGACGGAGTGGGCGATCCAACGGGCAGCAGGAGGACGGAAACACGTATCTGTCGGTCGCGCCACTGTGGAGGAGCGGCGGCGGAGCGAGGCGCTGGAGCACAGGAGGAGATCGGAGAGGTGCCGCCAGCGAAAGGAGGCGATGGTCACCATCTCAGAGATGGCGAGGAAGAGGGTCCAAAGAGCAGAGGATATCTGCGAGGAGATCGACTGGGAGTGGAGAGACGTCAGGAGAGATGGACGGGAGAGAGCCATGAGGAGGGCGATGTCGAGGAGGATGCGGCTGCGACGGGCAAGGCGGCTGGTGGAGGCTGCGAAAAGGAGGAAAGCCACGAGGAGGACCCGGCCAGCGGTGGCCCGCGGTGCCACCAACACCACGCCCTCGGTCGGAACGACCGGAGGAAAGGGAGGTGGCAACGGCCGCCAGAAAGAGGCAGCAGGAATCAACGTGGCCTGCGGCACCACCTACACCACGCCCAAGGAAGGAGGATAAGGAGGAGGAGCCATGGACGAAGGGGCCGTGGGTGTGGCCGACACCAAGGAAGCCGGCGCTGGGCCGGCAGCACTCGTGCCCGGAGGAGAGGCCAACAAGGCCGGTGCTGATGAGGTCAGCGTCGGATGGAGGTGACAAGAAGGTCCCAGAAGAAGACTGGCCGCCGGAGCTCTGTGTGAGGGTGGCGGCGGAGGTGGAGAGGAGGCGCGGACGCACCGGAAGGTGGTGTGTCATGGCGCAGGTTGGAGCCGTATGCTTCCGAGTGCGAGGAGGAACCAACGGTGTGAAAATATTGAGAAAAGTCTAAAAAGTAAAAATCAAGAAAAATTTATAAATACAAAAAAAAAAAAAAAACCAATTAATTAAAAAAAAGATGGGAAAAAAAAAAAAAAAAAAAATTTTAAGCTTAGGATAAAAACGAGGGGGTATATAGAAAAAAAAAATTAAAATAGAGAAGAACATAGATACATATACGTACAACAAAAATTTAAAAAAAAAAAAAAAAAAAAAACTGTAACTGAAAACAAAGATAAAGAAAAAAATAATTATAAGGAAAGAAAAACAAAACAAAAAAAATTAAAGATTATTAAAGAAAAAGAATATACAAAAAAAAAAAAAAAAAAATTATTATTATTAAAAAATTAATTAGAAATAAAAAAAAAAAAAAAAAAAAAAAAAAAAAACAAAACAAAAAAAAAACATGGAATAGGGTACATAGGCTAGGTGCTCTAAAAGGGTCCCAGGGGAGCGCACAGTCGTTTTCCGAAGGAGGGGGAAGTGGATAGGTATCCACACCAAAATAAGAGGGTAACCGAGAACGTCATTTTTTTTTGGGGCCCATGTTCAGCACAGCGCATCAACACCGATGTCCAAACGGCTCTGTCGTTTCCCGAAGAAGGGGGGAAGTTTGAGGAGGGTCAACCAAAGGGGGTCAACCACCGGTCAACAACCCGGGCAGCCCAAGGGAACGTCGCCAGGATCAGTACGGGGGGTTGGGGGGAATGGTGAAAGCCAGTTACCGTGGGTTCTGGCGAAGGGCTACCCGTGGGAGGACGCAATCTACGTGGAACGTAACGGTGGCAGGTGAAATGGTAAACGGCGCCACCCGGGGGAAGAAGGAATCGACGTGGAACGTAACGGGTCCCGGGGCAACGTTGGGAAAGTAGTCCAGTGGGGAGTCAGCACGATGCGCAGGCGTGCCTTAGAAAGTGTGGCGGGGTGAGTGGCAAGGAGCAGAGGGGGGGGGGGGGTTGCGACGAAGAGTGCAACGGGCCCTGGAAGCCCACCGGTGCACCACGCACCAGCAGCAGAGATCCCTGGCCGGGGGAGACGAGGGGCCACGGACAGCGACCCGCCAACGGGAAAGTGGCGTGATTCTGAAGGCAGGATTAACGGCAGGAGCAGAATCCAGGAGGATTAACGGGCGCTCCAGTCAGTATAAAAGGAGGCCCACTGGCGCGGCTCGGGACGAGTCTTTTTAGGAAGCTTGTAGCGTTGAGTTGGAGGACCGCCTGTGGAGAGTCCACCATTCAAGTGTTAGAGCGTTTCTAAAAAGGATTCGGGTTTTGCTTGAGTTGAAGGACCGCCTTTGAAGAGTCCGACAGCCAAGCGCGAGAAGAGCGAATAAGAAAATAAGGAAAGGATCCATTGCTGGACCTTCCTCCGGAAACCCAGGGTTGTGTAGACGAGTTGTTTCATTCCCGAACACGGCAGGTAGCCTTGCAAGGAAGTGAGGAAAGGATAAAGTCTGGCGTATGCCTTACCGACTCCTGAAATCATAACTAACAGGCGTGGTCCTGCGAGACAAGGATAGACCGACTCGAGATCGCACGCCCGGTGTACACGAGACGTACAGGACGAGACACAAGACAGAACCAGGGTGGGGAGACCGAGTTGAGCCACTCCCGAACACGGCAGGTAGCCTTGCAAGGAAGTGAGGAAAGGATAAAGTCTGGCGTACGCCTTACCGACTCCTGGAATCACAACCAACAGGCGTGGTCCTGCGAAACACGGATCGGCCGACTCAAGAACTCGCGTCCAAGTCACAGACCAAGTGAGAACACCCTGGTCACCAGCCCCGCCACTACAAACTCGGGTCCGCCGGAGCGTATGCACGGTATCCCGGTGTAGCGGGAGCGCATCAATACGATCAGACACACGGCGGCTTCCAAACATGGCACCGGAGCGTATGCACGGTGTCCCGGTGTAGCGGAGACGTCACATGCACGGTGTCCTGGTGTAGCGAAGGCGTCAGACAGCAAACAAACTCCTAAAACCTGGCACCGGAGCGTATGCACGGTGTCCCGGTGTAGCGGAGGCGACCGACCGCAGCCAACCGTCAGATCAGTCGTAGTCGACCCAAGGGGGTCTTTTCTCAAGGCCAAAGGGCAGAGGGTAGTGGAATCGCTGGCAGCGCGGCGACAGGAGTACCATCGGCGACGGAGTAACAGTGGCGACGGAGTAGCGGCGGAGTATCCCGGACAACCCGCATCGGACGCCGACGACGGAGCCAACAGGAACGGAAGGAGCAACGAGTAAAAGAGAAAGAAAGCCTTTGTAGTGTAAAGAGGTCTCAAAATAAAGAGTGTGGAAACTTCAAGATATTTGTATTACTTTCTGGGCTTGGGCAATCACGTCGAATCTATAAATTCGGTGGAACGGATCCGCCAAACTCTGTGAGCTAGCCGCGGCAAATTGTGGCCAGCGGAAGCAGAAAAGACAGTTCGTTCCAAGGCTTTGTGGTAAAATATTGTCCCAGGGCTCTGTGCAAATCTCTTCATAGACTTTTCAACTTACTTTTGGAAACCTCGATATTTTCTCTGAAGTGGAAGGAGTCTTTCTTAATTCCCCTGCATAAAAAAGGGAAAAAGTCCGATGCTGCCAACTACAGAGGCATCTCTAAATTGTCGACAATTCCAAAGTTATTTAAAAAATTAATTACTCCTCATTTGCAACACATTTGCTCTTCGATTATCTCTCCCTGTCAGCATAGCTTTATTAAGCGTCGCTCCACCACCCCAAATATACTGGAGTTGACATTCTATATCATAGATAGTTTTTGTAAGTGATTAAGGCGATTTAATTTTTACAGACTTCAGCAAAGCATTTGCTTGACTTAAACAGGCGATTGGCTTTAATTGACCCGCGTAATTTTGCATCAGTACCGCTGCCTAACTAACAGCACTGGAATCCGTGTGTTATTCATATATTCAGCATCGACACGATAGCTTGTGATCATTAGATACGATCAGACTTCTCTTCAATTCGGGGAATGCATTCTCTTTGACTCAAAGGATGAGTTGACATCCTTTGTCATAGATGGCTTTCGTAAGGGATATCAAACCAATATAAATTAACACAGATATGCTGGGATTTTCTACAGACCTCTTAATGTGGACCTCAACCTTCCAGGTGGAAGGACACAAAGAGTCTTATTTAAAACGATATGTTCCCGTCTGCTAACTTTCAAAAATTGTGCTTAGCTAACCTCACTAAATTAAAAAATACTAAAAAATAGGCTCTTAAATATAAAAAACCTGTAGTAGTATTGATTTCTCAAGATATGTATACTAGCTTGGTCAAATTTTACCGTGCATAACGCTAAATGTTACTGGAATTATATTCGCCGCTGCCGGATACAATTTACTCAGGAAATTCGAGATATATTCGAGGTTTAGATATTAAAGTAATGTACGTTGTAGAGGAAATAAAGGGTTTCGCAGTATTTAAAAACAATAAAAACTTCTACTCTCTACTCGTTCAAAGAATCGGGATCATTAGCAGTTTTTTTGATGCAGTGTCCATTAACAACAGTACCACAAGTTAGAGATAAAATTGTAAAATACATAGGCCTAAATTTTGGCAAACTAAGACAATAAGAGCATAATAAATTAACCCCCAAAAAGTTTTTTATTTAGAAGCAACGGAAGAAAAAAAAATGTTAATAGAGGAAACAATTGAAGACTGTAAATTTTCATTTTTTATGGACACAGGATCCACACATAGTATACTTAACCCTAATCAAAATTTTTACAAAATTCTTGAAAAATGTTCATAAATAATTCAGACTATTATTTCGAAATTTCAAACCAACAATTTCTTAGTAAAAACTAAAGTACCGAGGGAATTCAATACCCCCCAAATAATTTGTGCAAAATGTGTGGCTTTACCCCCTGGACAAATCATATGATTTTCTATGGGGTTAGGATTTCATCCATGAAAATGTTAAAAATATAGATAACGTAAACAAAACACTTAAACTAATAAATGATGTTGAAATTCCATTCCACTCCATATTCCCAGAAGAGATTTGTGTATTGGTAGTAAGTGAAATTGAAAACTTTATAAAAATTTATATTACAAAGAAGAGGATCATTTAACACATACAAATGCAGTAGTACATAATATAAGTACCGTAACAGATCAACCAATAAACTCGAAAATTTTTAGAATGTCGACAAAGTATGATGAAGAAATAAGAAAACAAATAACGGAAATGGAGAAAAATGGTATTATTAGAAAATCAAAATCGTTTATTTTTATTATTATCAAAATCGTTTAATTTGATTATTATCAATTGATTATTATCAAAATAAAATCCTTATATATCGTTTTTTTGTTTGGGTTTAAGATCTAAGTGGTTCCTTGTTTATGTGTAAATCTTCGGATTGACTCTGCATATTCGTAATTTGGTTTCTTTGTATTATAATTGCTATTGGTTACATTAATATAAATTGCAACGTTGGCCTTATTGGAAGTTGTATATTAGCGGGTTAGAGTGGGGTAGGGATGACAATTGTATCTCCCCCGCTAATTTGATTTCTCCTGAATTCAATTGACATTAATTTTGTATTTCAAAATGCCCATTCTTGTTAATTTAAGTTTAAAGAAATCTATTTGAAATTTATTTATTTCATCTTTTATAATATCTCAGGTAAGAATATATGGTTTTTGGTTGATGCTTTGTTTTCTTGAATATAGTTTAATTTTTCTTCTATATTTTTTAAAGTTCCCATTTGGTTATTAAATAAAATTTTCTTTATTATGTCCTTACTTTGTTCATTCATTTTTTCTGAAAAAAAAAATGCGTATTATACTTTTATCTTGATGAACTTTATCTGCTAATGTATAAATAATGTTGTTAAAATGTGTATTTATGTAAACTTGTTTGTTCAGATATTTAATTTAATTGTGGTTATTCGGGTCTTCCTTAAACTTATTGTGCATTATTCCAAAAAGCCATTTGTAAAAAGTGCGTGCAAGTTAAATTGTTGGTAGTTTTTAATTATACAACTTGGCGTTAAACCTTTATTTATTAAACTTAATTATTACAAGACACTTTTGATTTTTCTTAAATATTTTTGTCAACCGTTCGCGGTCTCGGTCAAAATGGGACTGACTTCTTAATTCTGAATCTGATCCAAAGAACCTCGGCCATCAGTTGTGTTTAGATTAGAGGCTTAAGATGAAAATGTTGCATCTTATAGTGAAATTCGATTAAGCTGATCGATGCAATGTGGTGGGTACTTGAAACGCAAAAGGCGTAATTGATTGGGCTTCGGAAGGAAGCTGATGTTTACTTTTGATTTCGATTTGTTTATGGGGAACCGAGATCGGACCTCAGAGCCAAAGACAAAGGCAAATGCAGAGATTGAAAATATTGTTTATAAAAGCCATAAGTGGCCTGTATTTACGGGTTGGATAACTCTCCCCCTTCTAAAATGGATCTTCCCGATTCAATATGAAATTCGTTTTATCGATCTCTTAATTCTGTAAAAAAATTTTCTTGGTTAATAGATTTTTCTAGATATTAAGATTTTTCAATATTGTTCCCATGTATAAGAATGGCACCATCTTGTATGATGTCTATATTTTTCTCTTATTTTTTTACAGGTTGATTTCTCACCATTTAATAATCGGGTAAAACCAGTTTTTTGTTACTTAAAGTGCAATTATGCAATTATTTTATATAAATTATTAAAAGTTCTTTATGCAATGCGATTTTAAAAGAAGAGATGTCCTTTAAATCAGCTATAATTACTGGTTTTTGTTCATGTTTTAATATTTCCAAGATGTCATAATTATTTAAAATTTTGGTATTAAAAACGTCTATTTTTGCAAAATCAATTGGGTCAATTAAATTTTGCAGATCAAATGTTAATAATCGCAAGCGATGTTTTCGAAATGGTAGATCTTTATCAATAAATACTTTTTTAAAATCATCGGAAAGAGATTCTATTTCTTTGAATAATCGGGAATTGATAATTGACTGCTTATTATTATTTTCAATTAATTCATTCTGAACTTATTCTGAACTGTAATAAAATCATCATGGTCCGGAGTTCCAGCTAACCATTGTGATAAAATTAGTTCTATTACTTTCATGTCATATTTATGGATGGAGTACCAGGACGTTTTTTGGGGCTTCTTTTCTTTAATGGCTGCGATTTTCCGTGGATCTGTTTCCAGAGCTCCATCTCCTAGAACATACCCTAAATACCGCAAGTATTTAAAGCAGAACTTTGACTTCTGCAACCCGATGGCCAAATTCGCCCTCCGTAAGCATCTTCCCACTTCTGCTAGCAACTTACAATGCTCCTCAAAGGTCTTCGAGATCATAAACATGTCATTCAGGTATACGAACACTCGGTCTCGGAGTCTCTGTGGGGTGACTCTATCCATCAACCTGCACAGTTTTTGCGCCGCATTGAATAACCCAAGTGGAATCCTCCGGAACTGATACAGCGGTCTACCAGGTATAGTGAAAGCCATATACGGACGACTCTTTTCATCCAGTTCTACTTGCCAAAACGCATGTTTCAGGTCGATGCTGCTGATGAAAATAGTGGTCACCCAGTTTTTGGCCAGAGAATATTTTCGTCTAAGAACATCAGCCTAGTTCCGTGAAGAAAAAAGTGTTAAGACCAGCAGGAGTTAAGCTATTCGATATCAGATCCACTGACCAACCTTCCACCACTTCTTCGTCCCCAAACCCAAAAAACTAGTATCGTCATTAACACTTACCTATCAGAATACTAGGGGGCTATGTAGCAAACTCCCCAAACTATATTCTGATAGTTCTTTCTTTACATCCTTTTTCCATCCTCTTTGCATATTATAGACTTTACAGAAACTTGGTTAAAACCGGAGATCTTTAGCTCCGATGTTTTTCCAAGTAAGTACACCACTTTTAGAAGGGATCGACCTCAGCGAAGGGGGAGTGGAGTCCTCATTTTAATGATGGAGTCTACTGGAGAAAGGAGTCTACTCTTGTTTCTGAAGAGGTATCACAAGAATTTGGTGACATTGAGTTTATTTGCATTAAAATCATTTTGTCCGAGAAATCTTTATACATTACATGTTCGTATATACCGCCTTCGTCTGAACCGCCCACATATTGGCAGCATTTGTCCGCTATTCAATCCGTTTTTAATCTTATGACCGATCGTGACCAGCTCGTCGCGGTTGGCGACTTTAATATACCAGAATTAAAGTGGTACAACGTCGATAACTCACCATCTTTGTCACTTATCACTCACCATGACTTCACCGCGGGCATGATTGACATGTCCCTAGGTAAGATTAACCATGTTAGAAATTCGTTAGGTCGGCTTTTGGACTTATGTTTTGTATCTGATCCGGATGGTACCGCTCTCTCCAGAGCTTTTCCCCTCTCAATCCATATCAGATCCATATCACCCCACGCTGGAGGTATCAATCGAAACCGTTCCTTGTATCGATCAGATGTCTCCACGCGTGGTAAATAAGATTCGCTGTTTCCGTAATGCTGATTTTCATAAACTTAATAACCTTATCGATACATATGACTGGTCCGATATTCTGGCATGCACTGATCTTAACGTGACCTCAGACAAATTTTATTGTACTTTAAATAAATTTTTTGACTCATGTGTGCCATGGAAATATCCGTCCGCTTCAACAAATCCTCCTTGGTTTACAAGGTACCTTACTTACCTAAACAATACTAAAAATAAGCTATTACTTAAATATAAAAAAGCCAGCATTAGTATTGATTTTTCAAGATATCTACTAGCTCGGTCAAATTTTACCGTGCATAACCCTGAATGTTACAGGAATTATATTCGCCGCTGCCGGATACAATTTACTCAGCAGATCCAAAGCAGTTTTATAATTTTGAAAACACTAAGCGTAAACACGTATCTTTTTCACCCCTGCTTACGTTTGAAAATTCCTCTGCGACCTCTGATCAGGCCATTGCCGATCTATTTACAGAATTTTTTCAAACAACTTATTATCCGCCTAAATTGACAGATCAGCCTTACGCATTTAACATTCAAGCAGCAAATCTTATTTTCTGTCCGTTTTTCTCTGAGAACAACTAATTATCTGATCTTCTAAGGGTCAAAACCATTCTCCAGGCCCCGATGGAGTGCCAGGCTGTGTGCTAAAGTAGTGTGCCAGGGCTCTGTGCAAACCTCTTCTAAGACTTTTCAACTTATCTTTGGGAACCTCGATTTTTCCCCTAAATTATTCGAAATTTTCGATTTATTAAGCGTCGCTCCACCACCACAAATTTACTGGAGTTGACATCCTTTGTCATAGATAACTTTCGTAAGGGATATAAAACCGATGTAATTTACACAGACTTCAGCAAAGCATTTGATTCAGTTAATCACTCACTCTTGTTAAGTAAACTGAATATGCTGGGTTTTCCTATAGACCCCTTAACGTGGATCTCCAGCTACTTAGATGGAAGGACACAAAGAGTCTTATTTAAAAACATACAGTCCCGTCTGGTCCGTGCTACAATTGCCGTCCCTCAAGGTAGTCATCTTGGCGCGGTACTATTTATAACGGCTTTTTATAAACGACTTGCCCCCTGCTTTAACAAACTATCTGATTCTTATGTATGCAGATGATGTAAAGCTTCGTTTTCAGTACAAATCCATCTCTGCCCAATGCAGTCTTCAGTCTGACCTTGATAACTTTCAAAAATGGTGTGTAGCTAATGATCAAATACTTAATGGATCAAAATTCAAGCATATGTCTTTTTATCGTTCTTGCCCTCTACAAGCTACGTATTCCATTAATGGGATTGCCTTAGAAAAATTAACCCAGGATAATGATTTCGGCATCCTATTAGACATAAAACTTAAATTTGCCGACCATATTCCTTAATGGTTAATAAGGCTAAAGGAGTCAAAAGAATTTAATGACCCCTATATAACCAAAACATTATTCATTTCTTTGGTCCGTCCTATACTGGAGTACGGTTCATGTGTCTGGAGTCTCCAATATAGAGTACATCAGGACCGCATAGAATCCGTACAAAAGAATTTCCTAACTTTTTCACTTAGAGGTCTAAACTGGGATGCAAATCTTCACCTTCCATCTTATAATAGTAGACTCTTACTCATAAACTTACCTAGCTTAACGAATCGTAAAACAATGCTCGGTGTAATCTTTCTGCATAACCTTATTAACGGGGATGTAGATAGCCAGCATTTACTAAAACGCTTAAAATTTAACATTCCTAATAGAAGGACTCGAAACTTTAGTCCTCTGTTCCCTAGCCGTTGTAGTTCGACATATGCACTGCATGACCCTTTTAGGGTATTATGTTGGAACTACAATGGTCTCTACTCTATAACATCTCTTTCCTGTCCCTCAAATTTAAAATATAAAATTTTAAATTTCCTTACTAACTCCTCCTAGCTTAAGAATTGAGAAATAGCTCAATATATTCTACCAATCGTATCTTGAGCGCCCCTTGGTCGTCTGGGCCTCTAAGCTTTATGATAAATACAGGAATGCTAGCTGATGCTCTTATTGATGCAGAAGCCAATTCCAAATTCTGAAAGACCGGTAAAAAAAAAAAAAAAAAAAAAAACGTCTTTATTGTCCTTAAATAGAAGATATTCGTGACTTGTATAGTCAATTATTTCTGATTTTGTTAACAAAATAATGTGGAGTATGAGCTCCTGATAAAACATTTTCTGGGAAAGTAAAGAAAAAAAGGATGATATATAAATACTTCGAATTTTATATTATCTTTGTGATAAATTCTATTTCTATTGTTGATTATTATTCTGTTGGGTAAATTTTCTTTAACTATTTGTTTTTTATATCTGGTTTTCATAGACTACCTGTCGTACATGATATTCTTTTTCTTTTCTGTTTTCGTTATTTGTTTCCAACATTTTCTTTTGAGTATTTTTCAAAAGTTGAGGAATGTTATCGTGCTCTATTTTATTATATAGTACGTCAAAAGGTTATTGGTTCGTTGTAGAATGAATGCTCTGATTATATTTTTGAGCGGCTCTTATTACTATTTCGGAAAAGTCAGTTAGATTAAATTCTTCATTAATGCATCGAACTAATTCTGTTAATGTAGAATGTGCCCTTTCAACTTGTCCGTTTGAACTGCTGTGCCTCGGGTCTGCGTAATGTAAAGTTAAATTGCACCTTTGTGCGAAAGATTTAAATTGGGCCGAGGTAAAGCTCGGTTCATTATCAGTCATTATTACTTTGGCTTGTGGAAAATGTTGAAGAAGTTCCATTACTTTATTTTCGATATTTAATTTATTTTAATTTTGGATTTCTTTTACTACTAGAAATTTTGAGTAAGCGTCAATACAAGTTATGAAAGTAAGACCTTGCGCGTAATATATGTCAATGTGTAAATTTTCTCCTTCTTTACTTGGAATTGGGGTTTCCCCAATTGGAATTTTTATTGGGTGCCTGTTATTTATTCTTTTAATTTTTTAAAACAGTTTGGCCAATAATATAATTTACTGATCTGTTTGTAATTCGCTTCTAGCCCCCTATGAGCACGGCTGTGTGTTTCTTCTATTATTATAGCTTTATCTTCCTCGTTTTGTAAAAAGGAATGTGTTTGTGAAATTATTTTTTAATGGTAATTGAATTTGAAACAAGTCCTCTAAGGTACAATGAATTCCTACGGTAATGTTAGGTGGAAGATACTCTCTTAATATAGTTATTAAATTTTCTGGTGTGTCATATTCAATTAAATATCGTGTGCTGTCAAAGATTTTCAGTGACTCATGTATTGTATACCTCCCCGTTGTTAATAACAGTTGTTGTTTAAATTGATTTAACGGTTTACGGGTCTCTTGTATTACATTTTCAAAACTACTTTCAGCTGAATTCTGTGTGTTCTGATCTGAGTCTGACTGGTCTGTTTGTTCTATATCGCTGTTAGTAATATTATTTATCTGAATTCGAGATAATGCGTCTGCAACTACATTTGTTGTACCTGGCATATATGTTATTTTCGGTGTCAAACTTTCTATGAAAGAATACCATCCTTTCATATCTTTCATTGGGATTTTTATCCGAAATTGTGTAAGATACAGATTGATGGTCGGTTTGAATTTCAATACCAATAACTCCGTATAAGTAATTTCTTAGATTTTTAAGAGCCCATACTATCGCTAAAAGTTCCTTCTTATTAGTAGCATAAGCTTGTTCTGTTTTAGACAAGGTTTTTTAAATAAAAGTAATTGGTTTTCCTTCTTGAGATAAAACTGTACCAATTGCGACGTCTGAAACGTCGGTGGTCAAGGTAAATTTTTTATTATAGTCCTGTTCTACTTGAGCAATGAGATTTTCTTTCAGCTCGTTAAAAGCTTTAATTGCTGGTTCATCCTGTGAATTAACATTTTTGTTGACATTCTTTTTGAGATTTTGCCATTATGACCTACAAGATATTTTGTTAGAGGTCTGGCTATGTAGGCGTAGTTTGAAACAAATTTTCGATAATAGCCCGTAAGACCTAGGAAACTTCTTAGTTACCGAATATTTCTGGAAGCGGATATTTACTAATGGTTTCAATTTTCTCTGGGACTGTCTTGATGACGTTATGGGATACAATGTATCCTAGAAAACGGGTTTCACGTTTGAAAAACTTAGATTTTTCTAAAGACATTTTCATGTTTGCCCTCAATAATATATTTATAATTTTGTTTAGATCTTTATAGTGTTGTTAAATTAAATTTGAGAATATTATAATGTCGTCCATATAGACATGACATGTTTTCCCTATTTGTTCTCTTAGAATATCGTCCATTGCTCTCTGAAAGATTCTTGGTGCATTTGTTAATCCGAATGACATTTTTAAAAGTTTGTATTTTCCATTATTTATTGAAAAAACAGTTTTTTCGACATCAGATTCTTTCATTAGTATCTGATGAAATCCTGACTCTAAATCTATTGTTTGAAAAATATCTTGTTTTTCCCCAATTTGATAGAATTACCGATTGGTCTTGCATTGGGTACCTGTCAGGTATGGTACTATCACTTAATTTTTTATAATCAATGACGAGTCTTAATATACGGCTTCTGACTTGATTCTCTCCTTTCTTTGGGACTACCAGAAGTGGTGAATTGTAAGGGCTTCTGCTGGGCCTTATTATTTTTTCTGATAACAGTCTTCTGATTTCGCTATTTACGAAGTCGTTGACAGATAGAGCATACGGATATTGCTTTCCGTATATTGGCCTATGGTGGGTAAGATTTATTTTTCCCTTTATGTCTGTTCTAAAAGGAATTTGCATTTTTATCTTTGAATGCTCCTTTTCAATATAGTTAACTATCTTTTCCCTCAGTCCGCCTAATTGGTCGGTACCTATATTATTTATTTGATTTTTGACGGTATTTACTTCGTCGGCACTCTCAGGATTTTTAATTCCACAGATATTTTTATTTTTATTGACGGATATTTCTACGTCGGCGTTCTCGGGATTTTTAATTCCCAAGCTTTTCTCACTATTTTCAACAAATAATGAATCTGTGTTTTCGCTACCATTATCATCAAAATACTTTTTTAATAATAAATTCTTTTAACGGAAGAATATTATTTTCTTCAATTAAACATATTACATTTTTCTCCTCATTATTATAATATTTTAACTTCTCCTGATTCCCATTATATTCTAAGATTCCCTTATCTATATTTATTATAGCTCCAATTTTCTTAATCTCAATCTTAATAAATTGAATCCAATTAGAATATCAGATTGTAAACCTTCGATTTCATAAAATAATTGTTTTGTTTCAAATATATTTATAATATGGTAATACCTAATAATTGAGTAGCCATGAACTGTAGTTACCTTTTTGTATATTGGTAGCTCGTTTTTATTTTCAAAAATTACCCTTTTTATGAAACATGCAGTGGCTCAAGCAGCAGTATTAAAACTTTTAGCTGCTTCTTGGTTTTCCGATCTATCCTATTTAAATAAGGCATTCCTCTGTAGGGGTCTGGTCTAAAAAATGGTCTTCATTGATATTGTTTAATCTGGTTACTTTATTAGCTGGCTGAATTTCTGTTCCATCAGATTCCCATTTTTGGACTTGAGATTGCTCTCAATTTTGATTGAGCTCTTCAGCGCGGGTGCTCTCTTCAGCGCGGATGCGCTCTTAAGTTCAGCGGCCCAACGGCCCCTCATATAAACATCACGCTTCCCTTGCAATCACTCGGGTTGCAACAGATCCCTCGTAGTAAGCGATGCGGGGAGCGGTGGATGTCACCCGATGAGTGTCGGACGAAAGCAGTGGAGCGCTTGAAGACCTTCGGCCAGTGGCGGAAGAATGCCGAGGAGTGCTTAACGACACCCGGCCAGTGGCAGAAGAATGCCAAGGAGTTGCCGTCGAGCGCGGGGAAGTCGATGGTGGATCGGCTTGTGAGTGCCGGAAAGTGGCGGACAAAGGCCGAAAAGCACCCGAACAGCGCCGGGAGTTGGCGGACGACGGCCGAGCGCCAGCTGAAACATTCCGTGTACTGTCTCCCGCGCTCCGTGACCGGTGCTCCTCTTGACGTGCCTTGCGCCGAGCCCGCGGCTTCTCCACGAAGTGCAGCATCGTGTGGTGATCCTGACCACACGTCTTACAGCCGTCCCCACGCCGACAGGATCCGTCGGAGTGCTCGTGGGCCAGGCAGCTCGATTAATACCGGTTCACGAGAAGTGCTCGGAGCCGCTTCTAACATGAAAGCCGCGTGAATCGTCTGACGGGAAACTTGACAAGGTTGAACAGTCGTTCGGTTATGAAAGTCGCTTCGGAGCCTGAGTCTATCAGTGCTCGTGCCTGGACGGTGCACCCCAAATGGCACACGTTGATAAGGGCCGTGCCCAGTAATGACGTCTCCTGACCCGGAAGCGAAACACACCTGCACATTCGACTGATCCTCTGAGCCGTTTGCTGCCGTAGCAGATCCTTCAGAGCGACCCCGGACTCTTGAGAAATAGCCTGGATGTTGAAAAGGATCTTCAACTGGCTGTTGACCAATAGCCGCCGGTTCTCAAAGCGGTCTATGAGGCCTTGCCACGCGGCGACAAACTCCTCGTGGGTAAGCGGAGCCTTAGAAACAATGGCGTGGGCGTCACCACTTATTTTGGACAGTAAGTGGAACAACTTCTCTCTTACTGCCGTAAACAAGTCTCTGAAGGTGGGCTCCCAAAGATAATCACCCGCGAAGACCTCGGTATCCACCGGAGGTAACCGGCTGCCTGTAGACGCGGGCGTGTATACATTGACGGAAGCCTGCGTGGCTTGGGAGGCAATTTTCTCTCGAAGCTGGGCAATATACCTCGAATAGACGGAGTAGCAGTGGTTGTACTTCGATTCCAGCACGGTCGAGGTGGCCACATTGTCGTCTGACACGGCTAGTAAATCGGAGCAGCTCTCATAGCTTTTCTCCACCTTTTCCCACAGTGCTCGAATTTGGTCCCGATGGACCTCGCAAATGTACTGGGAGCCTCCTTCCGTTTCTCTGGCGCCCGGAGTATTTATGTTAGCCTCAAATTGGCTAATTCTATCTGTTTGAGCACTTTGAGCCATTTTTGCAATGGAACGAGTCTGCCTCTGTGAAGGACCGGGGATTGTATCGACGGATTCGTCAGTCTTTGCCCTTGGTATGGCACTAGTCGCCTTAGTCGTCAACAGAGGCGTCCGCGGAGATGCGGATTGAGATCTGTCCAGACGGATGGTTAGGATCGGACGCGGCTTTTTGTCGTCTCCAGTGGGCCTTCTCAGAATCCAATTCGCTGGTCAGCGCTTGTCGACTGACTTGCGCAGTAGGTGCCTTGTACGAAGCGGTGTCCGGTCACACTAATATGATGAGAACGGTGAGATCGCGGATGAAATGGGATTACAAGGCAATAGTGGGAATTAGTAGCACCGATGTCGAAAGGAACGTCGTACAATTCGAATGTGGAAGTGGCACAATTCGAATGTGGAAGAAAACTTCCAGGAACCCAAAAAAACTAAATGGGACGAGGTTTGTTAAGATTCAAGGCGAATGTTGCCTGATGCGGAGTAGAAGCAGCGTTAAGGGGATGGAAAATGGACAAATACCGGAAAATTCGTGCTCGTTCGGAAAAAAAATTGATGACTGTCTATATATGTATATTTCTAACAGTGTGGCTCGTACGTAAATATTGAATTCTTAACTATTTTTGAATTTGCGGAGCTGGAAAGCTGGACTAGACCTTGGCTTGGAAAAAACAAAGAAAATAATTAATTGATTATAATTAATTTTGACTAATCGCGTATTTACTTATTATGGTGGAAGTTGAAACCTTAATCTTTAATTAATTGGATTTCATTATCCCAATGCCGGAAAAATGGAATTGAAACCGCGTCTCTATTCGGACAGATGATTGATAATTAAATTATTAATAATTTTCGAATACTAATTTTTTTTTTTAATAATTTTAATTGTTGAGTGGCCGGAACGGTGACTTAAATAAACCTGGCCCATCGCTCGAGCGGAAGTAATAAATTAATATATTGTGGGGGCTATAATTATAAATATATAAATTTATAATTAATTGATTTTTTTAAGGTAATCGTTACGCAGCCGGTTATGCAGTAACCCTGTACGTACCCCAAAGAAAAAAATCAGCACCAAGAGAAATTAAGCGATACAATCACGGATTTGTAGTGAAATGGCGGTATGTAATGGTATGTTTTGTAAAATTAATATTTTATGTTTTTTTTAAATTTTATTGGTTATATATTTCCTGAAATTGGAGGCAAACAATATTTGGAAATATATAAACATGCATGAAAGTTGGGCAAGGGCATATGAAGCATATGATGGCATATTTTGTCCCCACACAATTTCACTGTTCACTTGAAAATTTTTCGAGGATTAATTGCACCAAAAAAATATGTATGTGTGTATGTATGTATGTTGATGCACATAATGTGAATGAAATGAGAAGTCAGGGGCGTCTTCACAAAATTCAAAAGAAGCGCGTTCAGCTTTATTTGGCTGCTTACAGAAGATTAACTTAACTAGTACAAAAAAACGACAACCACAAACGAGCGAGAGAGAGTGCACAGAGGGGCGAGTGCGAATGCGCTCTTCAGCGCGGCTGACAGGATTCATCGGAGTGCTCGTGGGCCAGGCAGCTCGAGCAATACCGGTTCACGAGAACCGCTCGGAGCCGCTTCTCGGCACTATGGCGTAGGAAGCGCCGACCCTTCTTCAAGGCGTGAATTCCATTGCAGACTCGGCCACAGTAGGATTGAATACCTCGAGTATATCTGCTCTCCGATTGGGCGTCACGTGCGCGTGGCAACATCGTGTTGTCTATGGCTGGCGGAAATATGATGAAGGAACAAATAACATTATCAGAATCGGTGTGAATGCTTCGGAACTACGGCAGAGCTACGAGTCAGTACAATGGACAGGAACATTGGAGCGGAAGAAATGTTAATTAATGTGGGTAGGCGGATGCTTCCAACGGAAGAAGCACGACCTTAGCAACAGGCCGCTGGACGAGCCCTCTTGCGGTGCGGATGTCGATCACGCGGACATGGCCATCGGATCCTGGATACACCGCGTTAACCCTGCCTAAACGCCACTCATTGGACGGAAGGTTGCCCTCCTTGATGACGACCATATCCCCAACGCGGAGGTCCCTGTAGGGGCTAACCACTTTTTCCTCTTATGGAGGTCGCTGCTGAAGAGCCTTAAGGTGTTGCCAGCGATTAATGATAGAAGTGGTATCCCCCTTTATCTCGGGCTCGACCGTGTCGAGAAGTTGTCCTCTCACAAGAAAGTGCCCGGGTGTAAGAGTTAACAGATCAGCAGGGTCTTCGGACATTGGCGCGAGTGGCCGCGAATTCAGCCAGGAGAGTAGCCAGCTCCTCAAAGGTGTATTTCCGCGTGGCGGTGGACTTGTAAAACAAGGTCTTGAAGCTCTTGACGCCTGGTTCCCACAGGCCTTGTCGAGTGTGGAAAACCGCTGTAGAAGATCTTCGGGGGGCGCCTTCGCGACATGGACCTTGACTGCTCGCTTATCGAGTTCAGTCGCGGGGGCATCATTGCCTTGAGTGGGCCAGTCGCTTCGAGGCCAGTCAGGACCGTGCTACCACAACTGGTTATCCGCAATATCTTGGAGAGCTACGCCCCGGCTAGCGAGATCCGCAGGGTTCTGATCGGAGCGGACATGTGCCCATTTCTGCACGTCGGTGAACTGGGTGATCTTGGTCACCCGGTTGGCCACGAACGTTGTCCACTGACACGCTGGCTTCTGCAGCCACGCGAGGACAATAGTCGAGTCCGTCCAACAGTATAGGGCAGACGCGGCCCCTGGCAGCTTTGGCAGAACGGCGCTCTAGCCGAGGGAGCGACACCGTTATAACTGGGGCCACTCGAGTCTTTTCAGTCAACAGGTTGACTATTACCGTAGACCCAACCTCAACACGAACGTAAATTGCTGCGCCGTATGCCTTTTGTGAAGCGTCGCAGAACCCGTGGGGTTCGACCTTTAGATGTGGTCGGAACGCGACCCACCGAAGAACACGAATCTGATCGAGCACCGAGTAATTCTTTAGGAAGTCAACCCATCGCTGACAGAAATCTTGAGGGAGGGCGTCGTCCCACCCTAGATCCAGAAGCCAAATGGGTTGCATGAACATTTTTGCCCGAACAATGAAAGGAGCGCGCCAACCTGCCGGATCGAACAATTTGGCAATTTGGGAGAGGACTTGGCGCTTCGTGAAAGACGAGCCGGAAGTCAATTCTGGCGGACAAAAAAGAATTCATAAGTCGTCGCGTTCCACCGCACGCCGAGTGTCTTGGCCGTGCTCTCTGCATCGATGTCGAGGAAATCAGCACGAAGAAGGTGGTCGCTCGGAATGTCGGCCATGATTGCCTTGCTATTCGACGTCCATTTCCTAAGTGGGAACCCTGCTGACTCTAGGGCCCCTTTCAGCTCCCGAATCGAAGCTTGGGCTTCAGTTTTAGAGTCTGCCCCCGCGAGAACGTCATCAACGTACATAAACTGCTGGATAACTTGGCTTGCCTGCGGATACTTCGACTCTTCGTCGTCAGCGCCTGTTGCAGCACACGGATCGCCAGGAACGGGGCACAATTGACACCGAAGGTGACCGTTTTCAACTCGTAGACGCGGATATCCCCATCGGGATTGCGAAACAAAATAGGTTGCAGCGGAGTATGCTTGGGGTATACCCAAATTTGCCGATACATCTTCTCGATGTCGGCGTTGAAGACAAACCTAAAGTATCGCCACTTTGAAGGATTTAAATCGTCAGGTCGGATTGCAAGACCGGGCCCGTGTAAAGAATGTCGTTCAGACTGGTCCCGTTTGCGGACGGGCTCAAGCATTGAAGACCACTAGCACCTTGGTGGTCGTGCTTTCGGGCTTGAAGGCGGCATGATGTGGAACATAGTAGGTAGCGGAATTGCTCGCCGGAGAGACCTCGCTCATGTGGCCTAAGTCGATGTACTCCTGAATTACCGAGTCATAGCGGGCCTAAAGGGCGGGTCCCTCATCAGGCTCTGCTCATTACGTAGGAACTGAGCAAGGGCAAAGGACTGTGAAGCCGCTAGCTCGGAACCCTTCTGCCCGGGGTCGCGTACTCGTCTCTTCTCGTCGTCTGGACAAAATTGTGCTCGCAAACTGAATCCGATTCCGAACTTATCTGCGTGGGCACAACTTCCACCTCCCAGAATTTGGTGAGGAGCTGATCCAGTGAGTCACCGAGGCTGGGGGCCACTCGTGTGGAAAAAACGGACAGGCTGCGGGGGTTGACTGGAAATAATGGGCCTGTCAGCACCCATCCAAAAATGGTCTCTCGACCGAGAAGCGCCCGCAGATGTTAGCCTTGGCATTACCGAGGAGAATGGACGGAAGAATGTCAGCTCCTATTAACACATCGACTTGGGAGCTCTCAAAGAAGTTGTAGTCCGCCAGGGGAATGTTGAGATGATCTCGCGGAATCGGATATGATGGCAGATTTCCTGCCAACTGCGGAAGAACGTAAGCCGCAGTCTCTAATTGTAGCCCGCCTCTAGACGGCGACCGAAGGGACACATTTTTTTTTTTTTTTTTAATCTTAGTTTGTTTTTATTGGATCACTCTTTATGAGTCTAACAATAAGCTAACAACAAATCTTAAAATAATACAATATCTAACAGTTTCTTTTGAACTGAATAGAGACTACGTGGTCCTAATAATTAGCGCTGGATTGGGAGGTCGTTGCGGCGAAGACGAGAACTGCTGGAAACTCGGGTGAGGGCTCTCCCGAGATGATTTGGATGTACTGATAGCCTGTTGTAGTACTTTGTTTTGATTTGTGCTATCTCTTCTCTGACGAGTGGTATGTGAAGGTCCCTGTGAATGTTTTCATTCCGAACGTACAACGGGGCGCCGGTGATGGTTCTGAGAATTTTTGATTGAGTTCGTTGCATTATATCCACACTGCTGTTACTGGCATTCCCCCACAACTGGGAGCCGTACATCCAGATTGGTTTCAAGACGGTGTTATATAGGAGTACCTAGTAGTCCAAGCTAAGGGGCGAGCGGCTATTGATAAGCCAGTGGAGGCTGTTGGCTTTGAGCTTTAAATGCGTTCTTTTGGCTTCAATGTGGCTGCGCCAGGTAAGCCGTCTATCGAGGTGTACGCCAAGATATGTTACTGCATTTGCTATCGGAACCACTGTGTTGTTAAGAATAAGTGGAGGGCAGTCTTGCCTGTTAAGAGTGAACGTTACTTGTTTGCATTTTTGTTCGTTAACTTTGATTCGCCAGTCGGATAGCCATTTATCCACTGCCACCAGGTGTATAGCAAGTTGCGCCGTTGCTTGCTTAAGGTATCTCGCGCGGCTTAGGATCGCTGTGCCATCTGCAAAAGTGGATGTGGTTAGATTCCTGCTCGTTGGGATGTCCGCTGTGTATATAAGGTAGAGTGTTGGTCCAAGCACGCTGCCTTGAGGAACTCCGGCTCTAATGATGTAGTCATCATACATGGCTGAATTACATCTTACTGAGAATTTCCTGTTGTATAGGTATGACTTCAGAAGTTTGTGAGTGTTGTTTGGGAGCATTTCTATAATTTTGTGCAATAGACCTTCTAACAATACTCTGTCGAAAGCTTGTGATACGTCCAGAAATATCGCAGTGCAGTACTCCCTTTGTTCGAATGTATTTCGGATTTCTGAGGTTATGCGGTTGACTTGCTCAATGGTTCCGTGTTTTTCTCGAAAGCCGAATTGATGAATCGGGATTTTGTTGTGTGTTTTGAGATATGGGGTAATGTGTGCCAAGAAGCATTTTTCAAAGAGTTTTGATAGACACGTTAGTAAAATAATTGGTCTATATGATGAAGCGATTGTGCGGTCTTTGCCAGGTTTTGGTATCATTATAATGATCGACTTTTTTCTCTGGAAAGTGTCCGTTTCTCGTTATTGCATTGAAGAGCTGGCAAATAGCTCGAATAGCACAGAAAGGAAGTTCAATAATCATTTTTGGTGATATTAGGTCGCATCCTGGAGTTTTTTCGTTGAGTTCGTTTATGATTTTGAATAACTCATGTGGCCTAAATACAATAGGTTCATACGTTGATGTGTCGATAGAGATCCCGTTTGATGATGTGTTGGGCTGAAATACATTTTGAAGATGCTCTGCAAATCTGACGGCTTTTTCTTCGTCGCTTCGAGCCCAGTTGCCTGTGGATGTCCTTATTGGCATTGCAGATTCGATTGGTGTGCAGAGAGATGAGTGTGCTCTCCAAAGTGGGAACTTGGACCTCATTGGGGATAACTGTTCTATGTAATGTTTTTGGGACCCTTCTTCTTCATGACGAATTGAAGCTGAGAGCCTCTCTGTAGCGTCTTTTAACCTTTGTTTTGCGGATGGTGATCTGTTGGATTGCCATTCTCGCCGTGAGCGTCGCTTTGCTAGAACGAGCTGCTCTATTTCAACGTTCGTGTATCTATTATAGTACGATGTTTTTTGCGTTTGTGGAGTTGGTACACGAGCTGCTGCGACCAACTGGATGTAGATTTTGATGAAGAAGTACAGGCGAGTGATCAGACGATAGATCTGGTAAGGAGTTGGCACTTATCAGGTGACTGCAAAATCTATCAAGTCTGGCAGTTTTCTAGGATCTGTTGGCCAATATGTAGGTGTCCCAGGTGACACACAGTCTAGCTTGTTCCTTGCTTTTATTATTGTATTGTACAACTGCCTTCCCTTAGGAGTCACAAGTCGAGATCCCCAGTGCGTGTGCATGGCATTGAAGTCTCCTGCTGCTATAAAGTGTTCGCTCAGAGAGTTGAAATATTCCATGAATTGGGATTCTGATATTGTAAACCGAGGAGGACAGTATACGGCGGCAAGCTTTAAAGATCGGGAATCCATTGGCACATCTATTGATGTAGCTTGCATGAAGGTAGTGGCGAAGTTATTGTGGAAGCAGTGCTTGATGCGATTTCTAATCAGAATCCCAGTGCCTCCATGAGCTTTCACGTCTGGGTGATTCGTGTTTTAGAATAGATAGCCTCGAATTTAAAAATTATATTTATTTGTGAGATGAGTTTCTGCGAGTAAGGAACTGAGTTAACTCTAGTTTGCGCTGTGAGACGCCGTTGGCGTTCCACAGTGCTATACGGAGTGGAGCCTTTGATTATTTAGTCTGTTTTTGAGCAACAAGCAGCTCAATCAAAGCGCTCTGGTTTCGCATAAGATCTTGCATAGTTGTCTGCATGAATGACATGAAATCCATCACACTTTGTTGAAGATTACATATCAATGTTTCAAGTTTGTTCGTAGACGGTTCTTCTAGTTGGTGAGGGGAAACTGATGATCTTGGATTAGTGGGAGCGGTACTTTTAAGACCCAATTTTAGAGCAGTTGCATAGCTTGCGGATTTGTCGGTGACCTCATTATTGGCTAAAGATTTAACAGCTGAAGGGGGGAAGACATTACGTGTAGATTTCATAGGTGGTGTATGTGAGTGAGCAGTGGTCACTCTTTGGTGTGTACGACTTTTCAGTTCCTTGTAGACTGGACAGCCCCTGTAGTTGGCCGTCAGAGACCAAAAATCAAAAAAATTGTCTCTTAAAAGTCCAAACTTCTCTTTGGCATACCGGATTTTACTAGAAATCTAACGGTACTTTCTAAAAATAGATTTGCAATCGTGAACACGTGTTCATTTTGGCAACGCAGCTGCGCTTTGGAAGTTATTTCTCTCTTTCAATTCGCCCTTTAAAGTGATCAGACGTACGCTGCAGTGCTCCGATTTGAATAATTTAACAAGAATTATGAAATTGAAGTTATTTACTTAAAATTGAGATATTAATAATTAACTTTCCTGAAAAGTTTTTTCGTAAAACTAATTTCATCGAATAATCCTTTTTTGTGTATTTTTTTAAAGTATATTTTATGTTTAGTTAGACTTTTAGTTATGTTCCAAGAAAACCCAGAACTTGGTTTGTATGTTTTTGTGATCGTCTTATTTTAGGTTACTAAATATTTTAAGTTGTTGGGCAATTTCCGTTTTTTTAGTTATATGGCAGCTATAGGATATAGTCGTCTGATCCTTATGAAATTTGGCATGTTGTATTATTTTGCCAAAAATAGCACTCGTACCAAATCAGAATTCTCTAGCTTTAAAAACACCGAAGTTATATCATTTCCGATCAATCAGTTATATGAAGGGGCTATGCAGGGAGGCATGAGTGAAGGGTATGGTTGGTTGGTTGGTTTATTTTATCCAACCAGAGCGCAGGGGAGCAAGAACGCGCCCTGCCTTGCGATGATGGATAGAGTTCATTACTCGGGGTTGGGGTTATTGATCGCGGTTGGTTATTTTTTGTTGGGTTTGCGGTCGCGTTGTCTTGCGTTGACACAAATGAGTGGTATGCGTTGGTACGTAGCAAAGAGAGTCGACGCTCGTCTTGCTGACGTTGGAGCACCGTATGAGTGTCGAATTCACTCATAGCTTAATGTTTTTGATTTTCTTTTTTTTTATTTACACAAAAAATACGAAGTTCATCGCACTAAGCGTCTTTTCGCCCACTGTGTATTTTTTGTTTCGATCTTGCACTGCACTATGCTTAGTTTTTGTTTAATTTTCGTTGCACGATAAGAAGACAAAAAGTAAGCACGTCTGCACTCGCCAACGTTCACGAACGTGAGAAATGGCACAATTTGGTAGACTGCGCGGAAATGGTCTGATTAAGGCCGGAAACTTGGGCTTAAATCGTTTTGAAGGGAGGCTTGACGAAATTGAACAGTCGTTTCGTTATGAAGGTCGCTTTAGACCCTGAGTCTATCAGTGCTCGTGCAGTCTCGTTGCTGGTGCCCTCGGGCAAAACAGTTCAAACATAACTGCTTCCTTTTAATGTAGTCCGAGCGCACATATACGTTCATTTCTAGTAACCGCGGGCATAAGCGAATGGGGTGGTTCTCCTCGAACAGATATCGCAACCCTTGGGGCCCGGAACCACTCGAGTCTCGTATGAATTGAGCCTCCGAGCAGGGGAAGTAGGATTTCCCGACCTTGGCGGAAGTTGCCCGGAGCCACTAGGCCTGACGTCGTCGATTGCCTCCAGAGTGCGATGGTGCTCTGTCAGGAAGTTGTCTAATTCCTTCTGTTTGGTCATTGAGCGTTTTTAATGCCGTAAATAAAAAATCAGAATTTAATTAGGTTCAACGTTATAAACTTTATTCAGGCCGCATATGAAATTAGGATTTATGAGGATATATGAACAATATGGGAAATCCAATTTAGGATGCGAGCGCAGTAAGAAGATGAACGAGAGTAGCGCCAACCTTCCAGAATAGGCTGAGCGGATGCTCGCTAACTTTAAATGCCGAATTACTAAAGCCGAGCGGCCGAAAGAGAGTCGGCTTGCGACCAACAAAACATCAGTTAATTATTAATTATGTTTAAATTAGTTGTTAGCTGCTTGACCCGACATTCTCCCCCCAGTTGGGGCTTCTACTCCAACTTCATCCTTAAGGGGCAAAAGGCTCAGTTTAGTCACTGCTCGCTTGGTAACTCCAGATGAGGTTTTTATCACCGCCACTCGAAAGATTCCATCTCGATTCCAGGGATTAACTCCATTATTCTGGCAAGTGGCCATTTCCTCGGAGGTAGATTCTCGTCCTTTACCAGCACCACATCGTTCAGAGCCAGGGCAGGACCGGAGGCACGCAATTTGGAGCGCTGCTGGAGAAGGCTTAGGTACTCTTCCTTCCATCGGGACCAGAAAGACTGCTGCAGGAAAGACACGCGCTGCCAGCTGTCCAACCGGTTGAAGTTCAGCTTTGTGACATCAGGATCGATAAAGCTGACTGACGGACCACCAGTTAAACCATGAGCCGGGGTCAGAACATCAAGGTCTGCAGGATTTTCTGAAAGATACATTAAGGGTCGTGAATTTATAACAGCCCCAATATGGCACAGCAGCGTTCGCAGCTCCTCGAATCCAAGAACTGCGGATCCGACCGCCCGGTAAAAAGGGTGCTAGGCGGTTTTAACAGCCGCTTCCCACAGACCACCGAAATGCGGAGATCGAGGAGGAATAAAATACCCTTCGATGGACTCCATAGAGCACAACTCCAGCAGTGCCCGTTGATGCTCTTCACTTAGAACCTTCGCTTAAGCTCGTGTTTGGCTCCAACAAAGTTGGTTGCGTTGTCCGACCAAATATGTTGAGGCCTTCGACGGGTGCATATAAAACGCTTCAAAGACTGCAAAAAAGACATTGTTGACAGATCCCTTACAAGGTCCAGGTGGACGGCTTTGGTAGCAAAACAAATGAAAATGCTAATGTAACATTTTACTGTAGCCTTATTACGCACTTCCGGCTTATAATAGAACGGTCCACAAAAATCCTCACCAGTGACTCCGAAGACCTGGGAGCCGCTAACTCTTTGCTCCGGGAGATCATAATGTGCTCCAACTAACGAGGCTTAGTCCGGAAGCATCGGATGCGTCTGTGTATTGCCTTCGTCACGGTTTTTCTCCCCCAATTGGCCAATATTGGGACCGAATAAATGCCAACAGCGCGCGAGGCCCCGTATGTAAATTTCGCTCATGGAAGTCAACAATTATAGCCAGCGTAACTGGATGGCTTCTTGGGAGTATAACTGGATTCTGACGGTCAAAATCCAACGACGAATTGTTTAGCCGGCCATCTACGCGCAACAAACCAAATTTATCCAAGAAGGGAGAGGATGAGGCACGGGCACTGGATACCGCTATCTCTTTTCCACTTTGAAGAGCCTTTATGTCCTCCCAATCGCAATAACAGCTGGGTTTCAGATTTTATATCGCTAGCCGTAACACCGTAAAAAAATACCCTCTGCAGTGCTGGAAACGAATTAGCGTACTTTAAAACCGCTGTCATATCCACGTACGGAGACTAAATGAGCAGGACCCTTGGACGTAACTCCAGGGTTGATCTCTCAGATGGGACCGCGGTTGGCCACGCCTCTTGGGATCCAATGAGAAACGGAGGACCGTGAGACCACAGCTTATTCCCAACCAATACAATGGGGTGAGCAACACGCGATAGGATATCTGCTGGGTTCAAAGAAGTGGGAACATACCGCCACTCCATTTCTCTAGTTAGCCTCTGAATGGTCGAAACTCGATTGGCGACGAAAACATTAAACCAAGAGGGTTCTTCCCGAATTCAAGACAGAGCCACAGCAGAATCGCACCAGCAAACATACTTTCCAACGTAGACCTTCAACTGGGCTACTTCCGACATAAGTCTAGCCAACAACTCGGCTCCCGATAACTCCAGCTTCGGCACTGTAACAGCCTTTAAAGGCGCAACTCGGGACTTCGAGCAGAGTAAATATCTTGCAGATCCTGCGCCCTTGGACAAGACATAAACGCATGCCCCATACGCCTCAATGCTGGCATCACAGAATCCATGGACCTCCACCTAGGATTTCGATGTTATCGCCCATCTAGGGAATTCGCTGCGTACTAACAAAGCTGCTACAAATCATATTCCAGTCGCAGTGAAGAGCTTGAGGAAGACTTTCATCCCAGGACAACTTCTCACGGCACTGTTTCTGGAGAAAGATCTTTGCCTTTGCAATTACAGGACCAACAAGGCCTAAGGGGTCATAAAGCCGAGCGACTGAAGAAAGCACGATGCGCCTAGTGGGCTTTGAGATTGACTGAATTCTTTCAAAGGAAAATAGCAAGCGGTCAGTTGCAGGATCCCAAGCAAGACCGAGTGTCTTTGTGAAGTTGTTGCCATCATCAAACCTTAGGAAAGACTCCCGATCTTCTTCAGGACCTTATCCAGCACATCAGCAACATTGGAGCACCACTTCCTTAACCGAAATTGGCCTTTGGCAAGCATCCCGGATGTTTGGTGCATTATGCTAATAGCTGCATCTATAGAGTCGCCTCCGGAAAGTAGATCATCCAAATAAAAGTCTCGACGCAGAATTTCGGCCCCCTTTGGAAACATAAATTGCTCATCATCTGCCAACTGATGCATTGCCCGAACTGCTAAAAATGAGGCAGGCTTTGTTCCATAGGTGACAGTATCCAGCTTAAAAACCTGTAACTCATCCTGGGTGGAATCCCGCCAAAGAATACACTGAAGATTGCTGTCCTCAGGAAAAACCCTGACGCAACGATACATTTTGCAAATATCTCCAGTAATGGCCACCCGATGGCATCGAAACCTTAACAGAATATGCAGTACTTTGGCTGAATAACTGGGCCAGACATCAACACGTCATTCAATGAATATCCAGAAGTGGTGACAGCAGATCCATCAAAAACAACCCTGAGCTTGGTTGTTGAACTGTCCTCTTTTAAAACACAATGGTGTGGAAGAAAGTATTGACCAGTGACGCTCGCATCAGCAGGGACTGGAGACATGTGACCAACTCCAAATACTCCTTTATGAAGGCAGCATATTGCTGCTTCTCTCGAGGGAAAGAAATCGTCGAACGGCTTGGGGGTAAGATTCTCCCAGCAAGTTAGAATTTTATTTTAACGGAAGCTTCACAGCGTAAGCGCCGGAATCCAGCCGAGCAAAATGTTGCACGAAATGCGCATCGCAATCTAGCTCCAACTTAGTCCGATAGATAGATAGATAGAAGATAGTTGCGCTGTGGAAGGTACAATTCAGGATGAGCCAAAAAATGATTGCCAGGAATATTTCAACTGGAGACATCTAAACTGAAGCTAGGCTGCAGTTCCGTGATACTGGCGACGATGACGTTAACCAAGGCCGAGTATTCGGTACAGTGGGACAGCAGGAGAACATTAACAGAGAACATCATCCGTCTGTCGCAAAGCAGGTATCCAGATACCAGAAACCGCTATGAATGAATTACACCTCCAGATCGGAAGTTAGACAAATATCGAGACATTATCATAGGGCAAAATATTTTAAATATTAGAAGAATATTTTGTAACCAAAATAAATATTGCAGATATTCAGTATAAATTCCGATAGGTTAAGAACCATGTTAGTTATATTGTTGTGACTGCGCTGATAGAATACGGGAGTCAATGATTAGCAGAAGTCTGCTATGGGGACTTTTCTGTTGCCGTTTTATAAAAACACAAGGTTGGTTTCAAGGATGGCACTGAATTTAATTTGAATTGATTTTAGAGATCAAACAATGTTGGCAGTATAACAAAATGTGTTTTAAAATATGTGTGTAATGGGTAATAATTGGAAGAAGCTTAGAAGTCGTAAGGAAAAGCTTAGAGATGTCCCGCTTTCCAAAGGGACCGGGGTATCGAGATCGATAGACATCAAGCAGGTATCGATTGTAGGGTTGTGGTATGCACTAACAACGTAATGAACATTACGACAACGAAAATGACCGTACATGCCGCCCCGCAATGCTGGGTCCAGCATTAAGACATCCTTCTAATGGTAACTGAAAGAAACGGGTGAAATGTTTGCTGTGGTATGGATGTGAGATCAAATGCGTGTATCACTATTGTTCAAGATTAGCTTCCTCGACTTTAGCTTCCGTGTAATTCGGGATGGGTAATCTGCAGATCTTGGATACTGATCGCTTATATGTACCCGAACCTGTATAGATTGTTGCAACTCGTACCATCCCATCGGCTCCAGGGTGTAATTCTGTAACACGACCTAGTTTCCAATCGGTTGGACCTGTCCTGTCGTCCTTGATAATAACCAGGTCATTGACCTGTAGGTTTTCTTCCTCTTGTCTCCACTTAGGGCGTGCCTGAAGGTGAGACAACCAATCTGAGCTCCACCTTTTCCAGAACTGGCGTAGGATCCGTTGTCCCTCCATGAACTGTGTGTTGAGCGACTTGTCCTTGTCACTGGGGGTATGAAGCGATTGCATGGAATCTCCGATGAGAAAATGAGCTGGAGTCAATACTTGCAGATCGTTAATATCCGCGGTTAACGGGCATAATGGCCGAGAGTTAAGACAGGCCTCGATCTGGACAAGAACGGTTGATAATTGTTCATAAGTCATTGGGTATCCTTTGAAGGAACGATGAAGATGAGACTTTACGGCTTTGACGTTAGCCTCCCAAAGTCCTCCGAAGTTTGGGCTGTGTGGGGGTTAAAGTGCCACTGAATATAGCTCTTTGTGAGTTCTGGGACGACTGTCTGGTTGATTTCCTGCCGGAACTCGTTAGACCACAACTGTAGGGATTTATCTGCTGCTATAAAATTTGTGCCGCAGTCACTGTACATGTGCCGCACAAAACCGCGGCGTCCAATGAACCGTTGGAGAGCCCAGAGAAAATGTTGTGCTGTGAGTCCTGTCACCATCTCCAAATGGATAGCTTTACTGGCGAGGCAAATGAATACTGCAATATAGGCCTTGTATGTAGTGTGCCCTCTGAACCTCGAGGCCTTGTCTATAAATCCTGTGTAATCCACACCTGTAGCTTCGAACGCTCTTTTCGGCGGATTAACACGATGGTATGGAAGATCACCCATTAATTGTCGAGAGGGTTTAGGGCGATGCTGAAAGCAAGCCACACACTGTCGGAGAACTCTTTTTACCGCTTGTTTGGTATTAATGATCCAAAACTGCTGATGGATGATCGCACGGGTCAGTTGCACACCCCCATGCATGGTGTTCAGATGGGCGTTTTTTATGACGAGGTCCGTAAAATGATGTGACTTCGGTAGGATGATGGGCGTGCGTTGTTGAGTGGTGAGCTGCAAAGCGTTTCGAAGTCTGCCCTGCACCCTGAGGATCCCTTGGGCATCTATGAATGGCGACAGTTGGCTAAGCTTGTTAGATTTTGAGAGCGATTTGTTTGCTCGCAACTTGGACAGTTCGTGAGAGAATGCTTCCTGTTGGACAACGCGAACCAGAGTATACATTGCCTTGGAAAACTCCTTTACGCTAATTGGTCCGGAAAGCCGAGCCTCCCTTTTGCAGCGACTATTATTATTAAAGCGATTAATGAATGCTGTGGAAAATACAAGTCGACTGTATGACGAAAATGACTCAACAAAGGAATCAGTGGATGCACAGGTGTGAGCGTGGATAACTTTTGCTGTCTGTTCCTCGCAGATTGTGCTCGGATCTGGAGAAGTAAGAGTTACCTTGGGCCAATGATCTTGGGGTTCCTGCAACCAGTCTGGGCCGCTCCACCAGAGCTTATCCTGCGCGAGCTGGAGTGGTGTTAAACCGCGCGTTGCACAATCCAATCAATTGATTGGTGGATCACCCGAATCGCTGTGTATGGCGCTGATGCTGTTCCGAAGGTAACTGTGGTGAGACGGAACTCTTTTAACTTTCCGGTTTTGTCACGCCACCAAATGCGCTGGAATTGAGAGTCCTCTGGATGCATTTCGATACATCGGTACATCCTTTGGATGTCCGCCACGAAAACATAGCGATAACAACGCCAATTTAGTATCACTCCTCCCAAATCGTTCTGTAGAGCTGGGCCAGTACATAAAATGTCATTCAGTGATTTCCCGTTGGAGCTCTTACAAGAGGCGTCGTAGACTACCCTGAGTTTAGTCGTCAGGCTGTCCTCCTTCAGGACTGCATGGTGTGGAATCGTGCTGCAGAAGACGCCGAGCTTCCCATTTGTGTTGATATGAGAGTGACTGTCTTCGCTTGTAGTGACTTCTTGTATTTGCTGTAAGTAAAAATATTCCTCGATTGCTTGGAGATATTGTTGATGAAGCTTATCGCGCTGCTGCAATTTTCGCTCTAGTGTGTAGAAACGATTTAAGGCTATATGTTTTGATCGGCCTAGAACTTGCGACGGGTCGAACAAGGTTTTCAGTGGTAAGCGAACCATGTATTTCCCGTTGGGCTGTCGAACATGGGTTTGACGAAAGTGTTCTTCACACCATCGTTCCTCTGTGGTGAGTTGGCGTTCAGACGGCACGCTATCTAGTTCGAAGAACCTTTGCACCAGATGATCAAGCGTCGTGGTGTTACAACGGACAGTGATGGAGTGTGTCATGGATTTCCTCACCGGTCCAAAAACAATCCAACCAAGAAGAGTGTTTTGTGCGATTGGTTCCTCATGAGTTCCTCGTCGAATTTCTGGGAGCATTAATTGTGGAATAAGATCAACGCCCACAAGCACGTCAATACGACCGGAGCGGGCAAAATTGGGATCGGCGAGTTGCAATCCTTTAAGGTGTTGGAATGAGCGAGGGTCGACATCTTTTTTTGGAAGGTGCCCTGTAAGTGTACGGAGAATAAATGCAGTTGATACAAACGATGTGAACTGGGAACCTGAAATCGAACTTAGGACAAAATTGGTACTATGTCGACAACGATTGTGAGAGGAGTCGCCGATCCCTGTTATTTCCGCAGATATAGGGGTGCGTGAGAGACCCAGCGTCTGTACTAAGCTTTCGGTGATAAGTGTTCCTTCCGAGCCATGGTCAATCAACGCTCTGGCTAAAACAGATTGTCCCGTTTGGTCGTTGACAATTCGGATTAGGGCCGTGGCGAGAATCGTGGTGGATGGATTTTGATAGGTGGCAACTGCGCTGAGGAGTTGCGTCTCGTTCGAAGCAGTTAAGCCGGGGGCTAGGCTGTGCTGTTGAGACAAAACAGATGAGCGGGATGCTACGCTCTGTTGGGTGCCCTGCGCGCTATGGACACCGTTCGTTGGCTGTCGCGATAGGGCAGAGTTGGTAGGCTGGGTTGCTACGTTCGGAAAATGCAGTAGCGTATGGTGGCGTTGGCCGCACTGTAAGCAATTGCGAGTGCTGCTGCAGTGACTTAGCGCGTGGCCTGTGCTGAGACAATTGAGGCATGCTTTTATGCGATCGACGATCGTCTTACGAGCAAAGCAATCCTTCGCGAGAAAACTGGGGCATCTCCGGAGAACATGGTTTCTTTGGCAGAGAGTGCACTGGGGTGCTCCCATTTCCGTAGTCACATGAAAACTGTGGCGGTTAGTGGAATTGAAGTTGGATCGGTTAGGCGCACGTGGATGGGAAGATTGTCCTGGTGCTGAACGAGTTCCAAGTGGTTGATTTCGATTTTCGATTAGGTCGATGCTAACTAAGCGCTCCAGCAGGAAAGTCTCCAACATCGAAAAGGTTGGAATCTCGGTGGAGCTCCCCAATGAGTGCTCCCACGCTTGCGTAGTGCTGCTTGGTAGTTTGGTTAACAGATGATGCACTAGCCAGTGATCGCAGGAATCAATGTTTATTTTTAAACGTCGAAGATCACTAATGCAAACATTAGCCAGGGTTAGCACGCGCCTGATACCTTCTGAAGCTTCCTTGGGAACCGACTCAAGCCCATACAGTGCCGCCATGGTGTGCATAAAGTGGAGACGTGGATTGTGGTAGCGCTTGACGAGGAGATCCCAGGCTACCGTATACCCAGAATCCGTTAATGCCATGTGACTGACATCCTGGTCCCGTCCTTCGGGCAAGGCCTGCTTGAGAAAGTGAAACTTCTGGATGTTAGAGAGAGTGTTGTTGTCATGGATGAGTTGTAGGAAACCATCGTAAAACGAGGGCCAATCCGTAAAGCTTCCCGAAAAGCGTGGAACTGGAAGCTTCGGAAGCGGAATGTTGGATGATAAAATTGGAGTGGCGGACTCGATTGGTGGGGAACCTTGGGCTATCACTGAGAACTTGTTGTCGTATTCTTCCGAGATGTTGCAGAAGATGTGCTGGTGCTCTTCAACAAACCGCTCGTATAGGTTGTCTGAGAAATATACATGTTGACTGGGACACAGCTGATCGACCAATTGTTGGTGATTCGCATCAAACAGGGTGGATAAATCCTTTAACGTGCTAAGTCGCTGAAGAAAATAATGTTTGGATTTTCGGGATTGACTATCCTTCTTGAAGTTACGCTCGAGTTGCGTCAACCTGTTCCATAAATCCTTCTGTCTCGCGTGCAAACCAGCAAACTGGTCGGATGGGGAAGGATTGGCTTGTGTGCCTGTCTTTTCATCGTCGATACCCATAGTTTTATTGAATTTACAACAGCACGCTTGAAATCACAGCCCTCACATACAAACACTCACCGGCTTCCAGTCAGTCTGTGTAGCAGTTTCCAGTTTCAATTCGTCGTTCCTTTGGTCCGTTATTCGTCTCGCAGCAATCTCTCCTTCCTTTGTCCAAGTGGCATAGGTTAATAGCCGTTTGTTTCAGATTAATTTGAGCCCAATTGTTAGTTCCAAATCAATTCAAATTCCATACATTGGCACATTTAACAACAGGTTCCCCTCATGGGCCACCAAAAATGTTGTGACTGCGCCGATAGAATACGGGAGTCAATGATTAGCACAAGTCTGCTATGGGGACTTTTCTGTTGCCGTTTTATAAAAACCCAAGGTTGGTTTCAAGGATGGCACTGAATTTAATTTGAATTGATTTTAGAGATCAAACAATGTTGGCAGTATAACAAAATGTGTTTTAAAATATGTGTGTAATGGGTAATAATTGGAAGAAGCTTAGAAGTCGTAAGGAAAAGCTTAGAGATGTCCCGCTTTCCAAAGGGACCGGGGTATCGAGATCGATAGACATCAAGCAGGTATCGATTGTAGGGTTGTGGTATGCACTAACAACGTAATGAACATTACGACAACGAAAATGACCGTACATGCCGCCCCGCAATGCTGGGTCCAGCATTAAGACATCCTTCTAATGGTAACTGAAAGAAACGGGTGAAATGTTTGCTGTGGTATGGATGTGAGATCAAATGCGTGTATCACTATTGTTCAAGATTAGCTTCCTCGACTTTAGCTTCCGTGTAATTCGGGATGGGTAATCTGCAGATCTTGGATACTGATCGCTTATATGTACCCGAACCTGTATAGATTGTTGCAACTCGTACCATCCCATCGGCTCCAGGGTGTAATTCTGTAACACGACCTAGTTTCCAATCGGTTGGACCTGTCCTGTCGTCCTTGATAATAACCAGGTCATTGACCTGTAGGTTTTCTTCCTCTTGTCTCCACTTAGGGCGTGCCTGAAGGTGAGACAACCAATCTGAGCTCCACCTTTTCCAGAACTGGCGTAGGATCCGTTGTCCCTCCATGAACTGTGTGTTGAGCGACTTGTCCTTGTCACTGGGGGGTAGGAAGCGATTGCATGGAATCTCCGATGAGAAAATGAGCTGGAGTCAATACTTGCAGATCGTTAATATCCGCGGTTAACGGGCATAATGGCCGAGAGTTAAGACAGGCCTCGATCTGGACAAGAACGGTTGATAATTGTTCATAAGTCATTGGGTATCCTTTGAAGGAACGATGAAGATGAGACTTTACGGCTTTGACGTTAGCCTCCCAAAGTCCTCCGAAGTTTGGGCTGTGTGGGGGGTTAAAGTGCCACTGAATATAGCTCTTTGTGAGTTCTGGGACGACTGTCTGGTTGATTTCCTGCCGGAACTCGTTAGACCACAACTGTAGGGATTTATCTGCTGCTATAAAATTTGTGCCGCAGTCACTGTACATGTGCCGCACAAAACCGCGGCGTCCAATGAACCGTTGGAGAGCCCAGAGAAAATGTTGTGCTGTGAGTCCTGTCACCAGCTCCAAATGGATAGCTTTACTGGCGAGGCAAATGAATACTGCAATATAGGCCTTGTATGTAGTGTGCCCTCTGAACCTCGAGGCCTTGACGTCGATAGATCCTGTGTAATCCACACCTGTAGCTTCGAACGCTCTTTTCGGCGGATTAACACGATGGTATGGAAGATCACCCATTAATTGTCGAGAGGGTTTAGGGCGATGCTGAAAGCAAGCCACACACTGTCGGAGAACTCTTTTTACCGCTTGTTTGGTATTAATGATCCAAAACTGCTGATGGATGATCGCACGGGTCAGTTGCACACCCCCATGCATGGTGTTCAGATGGGCGTTTTTTATGACGAGGTCCGTAAAATGATGTGACTTCGGTAGGACGATGGGCGTGCGTTGTTGAGTGGTGAGCTGCAAAGCGTTTCGAAGTCTGCCCTGCACCCTGAGGATCCCTTGGGCATCTATGAATGGCGACAGTTGGCTAAGATTGTTAGATTTTGAGAGCGATTTGTTTGCTCGCAACTTGGACAGTTCGTGAGAGAATGCTTCCTGTTGGACAACGCGAACCAGAGTATACATTGCCTTGGAAAACTCCTTTACGCTAATTGGTCCGGAAAGCCGAGCCTCCCTTTTGCAGCGACTATTATTATTAAAGCGATTAATGAATGCTGTGGAAAATACAAGTCGACTGTATGACGAAAATGACTCAACAAAGGAATCAGTGGATGCACAGGTGTGAGCGTGGATAACTTTTGCTGTCTGTTCCTCGCAGATTGTGCTCGGATCTGGAGAAGTAAGAGTTACCTTGGGCCAATGATCTTGGGGTTCCTGCAACCAGTCTGGGCCGCTCCACCAGAGCTTATCCTGCGCGAGCTGGAGTGGGGTTAAACCGCGCGTTGCACAATCCGCAGGGTTGTCCTGCGTAGACACATGACCCCACTGGGAAGCAGAGCTGACCTCTTGGATGCTGCCAATTCGATTGGCTACAAAAGTCTTCCACCTGCATGGATCTCCATATATCCAGTGAAGCACGATCATGGCGTCTGACCAGTAGTACACTGTGACCCGCATCTGAGGCACGTGAAGTTTCTGCTGGATCCATGTGGCGAGTTTGGTAGCTAGAACTGCTCCGGAAAGCTCCACTCGCGGTACGGTGAGAGGCTTTGTTGGTGTAACCCTAGTGCGAGCTGTGACTAAGTGTGTATGTATCATTCCAGCAGTGTCGAGTATTCGAAGGTAGGCACACGCTGCATACGCGAGGGACGACCCATCGGAGAACATGTGCAATTGAAGAGATATCACATTGCTGAAATCGCAACCGAACCAGCGTGGTATGCGAATGTGTTGAACTTCTGGAAGATGTTCGAGATATCGCTGCCAACGCGCTGCCAAAGACTCTGGTAGCATATCGTCCCAATCGAGTGCACGGTAAGTGCCATCAGTTTGCTGCATACGGAAGCTCCATACGTCCTTGAGGAGAATTTTTGACATGACTATCAAGGGTGCTAAAAATCCTAATGGATCGAAGAGCCGCGCCACTGTTGATAAAAGAGCCCTTTTCGAAAGTGATCGAGAAATGGATTTTGAATCCGTAGACGTCCGGGTTTGGCTGCCAGTACAGTCCAAGCGTTTTAATGCTGTCTTTATTGTCCATTTCGAAGATTGAGTGGTTGCAGAGGTCTACTTTAGGAATATCGCTAAGCAACGCCGGGTGGTTCGCTGCCCATTTTCGAAGATGCATACCAGCCGAGCGGAGGGCTGCTATTACCTCGTTTCGCACTCGAATGGCACCGTCCGTGGTCTCATGGCCGCTTTGTACGTCATAAACATAAATCTCCCTTTTCAGTACCTTTTCTGCTAGCGGATAATTTTCTCGTTCGTCCTAAGCTATTTGGTGGATCACCCGAATCGCTGTGTATGGCGCTGATGCTGTTCCGAAGGTAACTGTGGTGAGACGGAACTCTTTTAACTTTCCGGTTTTGTCACGCCACCAAATGCGCTGGAATTGAGAGTCCTCTGGATGCATTTCGATACATCGGTACATCCTTTGGATGTCCGCCACGAAAACATAGCGATAACAACGCCAATTTAGTATCACTCCTCCCAAATCGTTCTGTAGAGCTGGGCCAGTACATAAAATGTCATTCAGTGATTTCCCGTTGGAGCTCTTACAAGAGGCGTCGTAGACTACCCTGAGTTTAGTCGTCAGGCTGTCCTCCTTCAGGACTGCATGGTGTGGAATCGTGCTGCAGAAGACGCCGAGCTTCCCATTTGTGTTGATATGAGAGTGACTGTCTTCGCTTGTAGTGACTTCTTGTATTTGCTGTAAGTAAAAATATTCCTCGATTGCTTGGAGATATTGTTGATGAAGCTTATCGCGCTGCTGCAATTTTCGCTCTAGTGTGTAGAAACGATTTAAGGCTATATGTTTTGATCGGCCTAGAACTTGCGACGGGTCGAACAAGGTTTTCAGTGGTAAGCGAACCATGTATTTCCCGTTGGGCTGTCGAACATGGGTTTGACGAAAGTGTTCTTCACACCATCGTTCCTCTGTGGTGAGTTGGCGTTCAGACGGCACGCTATCTAGTTCGAAGAACCTTTGCACCAGATGATCAAGCGTCGTGGTGTTACAACGGACAGTGATGGAGTGTGTCATGGATTTCCTCACCGGTCCAAAAACAATCCAACCAAGAAGAGTGTTTTGTGCGATTGGTTCCTCATGAGTTCCTCGTCGAATTTCTGGGAGCATCAATTGTGGAATAAGATCAACGCCCACAAGCACGTCAATACGACCGGAGCGGGCAAAATTGGGATCGGCGAGTTGCAATCCTTTAAGGTGTTGGAATGAGCGAGGGTCGACATCCGATTTTGGAAGGTGCCCTGTAAGTGTACGGAGAATAAATGCAGTGGATACAAACGATGTGAACTGGGAACCTGAAATCGAACTTACGACAAAATTGGTACTATGTCGACAACGATTGTGAGAGGAGTCGCCGATCCCTGTTATTTCCGCAGATATAGGGGTGCGTGAGAGACCCAGCGTCTGTACTAAGCTTTCGGTGATAAGTGTTCCTTCCGAGCCATGGTCAATCAACGCTCTGGCTAAAACAGATTGTCCCGTTTGGTCGTTGACAATTCGGATTAGGGCCGTGGCGAGAATCGTGGTGGATGGATTTTGATAGGTGGCAACTGCGCTGAGGAGTTGCGTCTCGTTCGAAGCAGTTAAGCCGGGGGCTAGGCTGTGCTGTTGAGACAAAACAGATGAGCGGGATGCTACGCTCTGTTGGGTGCCCTGCGCGCTATGGACACCGTTCGTTGGCTGTCGCGATAGGGCAGAGTTGGTAGGCTGGGTTGCTACGTTCGGAAAATGCAGTAGCGTATGGTGGCGTTGGCCGCACTGTAAGCAATTGCGAGTGCTGCCGCAGTGACTTAGCGCGTGGCCTGTGCTGAGACAATTGAGGCATGCTTTTATGCGATCGACGATCGTCTTACGAGCAAAGCAATCCTTCGCGAGAAAACTGGGGCATCTCCGGAGAACATGGTTTCTTTGGCAGAGAGTGCACTGGGGTGCTCCCATTTCCGTAGTCACATGAAAACTGTGGCGGTTAGTGGAATTGAAGTTGGATCGGTTAGGCGCACGTGGATGGGAAGATTGTCCTGGTGCTGAACGAGTTCCAAGTGGTTGATTTCGATTTTCGATTAGGTCGATGCTAACTAAGCGCTCCAGCAGGAAAGTCTCCAACATCGAAAAGGTTGGAATCTCGGTGGAGCTCCCCAATGAGTGCTCCCACGCTTGCGTAGTGCTGCTTGGTAGTTTGGTTAACAGATGATGCACTAGCCAGTGATCGCAGGAATCAATGTTTATTTTTAAACGTCGAAGATCACTAATGCAAACATTAGCCAGGGTTAGCACGCGCCTGATACCTTCTGAAGCTTCCTTGGGAACCGACTCAAGCCCATACAGTGCCGCCATGGTGTGCATAAAGTGGAGACGTGGATTGTGGTAGCGCTTGACGAGGAGATCCCAGGCTACCGTATACCCAGAATCCGTTAATGCCATGTGACTGACATCCTGGTCCCGTCCTTCGGGCAAGGCCTGCTTGAGAAAGTGAAACTTCTGGATGTTAGAGAGAGTGTTGTTGTCATGGATGAGTTGTAGGAAACCATCGTAAAACGAGGGCCAATCCGTAAAGCTTCCCGAAAAGCGTGGAACTGGAAGCTTCGGAAGCGGAATGTTGGATGATAAAATTGGAGTGGCGGACTCGATTGGTGGGGAACCTTGGGCTATCACTGAGAACTTGTTGTCGTATTCTTCCGAGATGTTGCAGAAGATGTGCTGGTGCTCTTCAACAAACCGCTCGTATAGGTTGTCTGAGAAATATACATGTTGACTGGGACACAGCTGATCGACCAATTGTTGGTGATTCGCATCAAACAGGGTGGATAAATCCTTTAACGTGCTAAGTCGCTGAAGAAAATAATGTTTGGATTTTCGGGATTGACTATCCTTCTTGAAGTTACGCTCGAGTTGCGTCAACCTGTTCCATAAATCCTTCTGTCTCGCGTGCAAACCAGCAAACTGGTCGGATGGGGAAGGATTGGCTTGTGTGCCTGTCTTTTCATCGTCGATACCCATAGTTTTATTGAATTTACAACAGCACGCTTGAAATCACAGCCCTCACATACAAACACTCACCGGCTTCCAGTCAGTCTGTGTAGCAGTTTCCAGTTTCAATTCGTCGTTCCTTTGGTCCGTTATTCGTCTCGCAGCAATCTCTCCTTCCTTTGTCCGTTATTCGTCTCGCAGCGTGGTTCCAAGTGGCATAGGTTAATAGCCGTTTGTTTCAGATTAATTTGAGCCCAATTGTTAGTTCCAAATCAATTCAAATTCCATTCATTGGCACATTTAACAACAGGTTCCCCTCATGGGCCACCAAAAATGTTGTGACTGCGCCGATAGAATACGGGAGTCAATGATTAGCACAAGTCTGCTATGGGGACTTTGCTGTTGCCGTTTTATAAAAACACAAGGTTGGTTTCAAGGATGGCACTGAATTTAATTTGAATTGATTTTAGAGATCAAACAATGTTGGCAGTATAACAAAATGTGTTTTAAAATATGTGTGTAATGGGTAATAATTGGAAGAAGCTTAGAAGTCGTAAGGAAAAGCTTAGAGATGTCCCGCTTTCCAAAGGGACCGGGGTATCGAGATCGATAGACATCAAGCAGGTATCGATTGTAGGGTTGTGGTATGCACTAACAACGTAATGAACATTACGACAACGAAAATGACCGTACATATATAATATTTTATTTATTGTGGAACTCGGATAAGAAGCTACGATAACAGCATATGTTTAACATAACTGGATTATGTATATATTTAACTTAATAAGGTTGCTTGACAATGCACACACACGAATTGGAATACTTAAGAATATATCGCCCAAAACAAAAGGGATAGCTTAACTGTGACCAAAGTTTGTATACAGATTGTTTCCAGACAGATCATATTTCAACACTCCTTCGCAACAATCATATACTTCATAAAAACAATTCATTTCATATTATTGTTCTTTTGCAAGTTTTTTGTTAACACATCTTAGTTAACACAGACATATTATTTGTACTAATATATGTCGGATCTTAAATTATGGTAGTCAGTGTAATAAAAAACAATTCTCGTCCCTGCAATTGTTGATTGTTAGTACACTTTGTTCGATGCGAATAAGGAAGAGAGATGTGACATGAGGTTAGGGGTTTGAGAGAGAGAGATGGCACTACGATTGTTGTGCGTGTATGCTTGAGCCACTGCGAGAGACAGAGATACAAGTATGTTCGTTGTAGCTTTTGTTGTCCTCCAGCTTTGCCGAAACTTCATGCTCCTTTTCAGGATTGGCGTTGCGCTGGCGTCACCACATTTTACCTGATAACCCGCCTCCAGTGGTGTAGTTACCTGCTTGCATGTTTACATGCCCCCGGCATGAAGCATCTGCTCAACACACTGCTTATGGCCGAGTAAGCATCAGATACATCTCAACTGCCAATGCCATAATCATTCTAACAGACGAGTATTTGACCACAGGTGAAAATGTTTTCCAGAAGTCAACACCATAGCGCTGAGTGCATCCTTTGGCAACTAGTCTTGACCAAAAGCGCTCTACATAGCCTTCCTTGTCAACCTTTACGCCCAATACCCACTTGCAGCCAATACTGTTATTGGCCTCTAGCGCTTCCATCGCCTACTGAATCGATGCTGACCATTTCTGATTCATTTCTGACTTATTGGTATATCCTCTGCCTTCAGTATATTCAGACAGTTGTATTGCTTACGGGGTGGCCACGGCTTGCCAGTTTTAGAGAATCTTGGACGCCCTGGATTTAGTTTAAAACAAACGATATGCTTTTACAGGCGCTGAATTGCCAATCATAACATATTCATTACCTTTTTCTTTTAATGGGCTTTATTCAATACGATTACCTTTTAGCCAAAAACCTTAAGGTGCGACACATACAGTTTCTTGCCCACCCACGCCTCATATGGCGTCTTGTTGCACAACGCTTTTGTTTCTGACCTATTGCGCAGATATGCTGCAGTTTGTACTGCCTTACCCCACAGGCTCTCATCTGCGCTTGAATGAACCAACATATTCCTGGCCATTTCCACCAGAGTGCGATTTGCTCGTTCAGCAACTCCATTTTGCTGTGGAGTATAAGGTACTGTCAGCTGTCTTTCTATACCGTTTTTAGTAAGAAATTGCCCAAATGCGTGGCTCACGTACTCGCGCCCGTTATCGCTATGAATTGCTTTTATTTTCTTTCAAAAAATAATTTAAAAAATAAAAAACTGTATAGCGCGAGTGATCGTCAATGAACGTTGCAAAGTAACGCGCGCCCCGACAGATGGTTTGTTCATTGGTCCACAAATGTCCGAATGAATCAAATTCAACACTTCTTCTGAACGACTTTCAGATGAGCTTGGGAATGGTTTCACACTAATTTTACTTTTGGCGCAAATCTCACACACATCGCCGTTTGAGTCAATTTTTGTATCGACTGTTTTCAGACCGTACACCATTCCACCTTTCGCCATTTTACTTAAAGCTTGACAAATTTATATGGCCATAATGTCATTTCTGCTGTTTGTTTTAGAATACATACACTGCTTCATTTTTCAAGTCACAACAAGTCACCATATTTGCACGCTTTCAATATGGCCACATTTTGTTTATCTCTAATCACAGCTTTGTGACTATCAAAAATAACTTTATATCCATTTTATATTAAATAGCTTTAGCTACCTGCATAGTATTAAAAATTTTTCACACTAACACACACAGTGCCAATGCCATCGGCCAACACAAAATTGGCATTAGCAAGAAATATATTTTCTCTGTGCTTATCACAACAAATGTGTACAGTCGCGCCACTGTCTAGTCACTTGCTCAAACTGTCACTTTTTAGTTTGCTCAAACTGTCACTTTTCTTCACATTTGCAAGAATAGCAAACGCTCTCTTCTTTTCAGTGGTTGTGTCTTTGTCATTTTTTACGTCAGTTGATCTTTTCCACTATGTGTCTGAGAACTCATTTATATAGCTATGCACACTTGCACTAGCAAGCTCATTCGCAGCAATCTTTTAAACAATGCTATTTTTCTATCTAGTCCGCGCTGCTGATACACACTCATTAATTTCTCCCATGCCTCTTTTGACGACGTGCAAGTTAATTTGCAATGACTTTACACCCAGCAAAATGCTTGCTAATGCCTTTTCGTCCCGTGAATCGAACTATGCTTTTTGTTCTTGGCTGTCTTCTTCATTTTTTCTTCACAACTCTCCCGCACACCATTGCACAGTGGTCCGGCTTGTGTGAAAAGAGCGGCCAAAAATACTTCTAGTATAGGGACTAGTACTTCTAGAGGTAGGGACTTGAAACTTGGCACAAAATATTTTTATTTTTATTCTAAGCAGGGACCGTAAATAATGATAATGAGTTTAAAAAAATTGAAGCCCAAAACAGTCTCCAAAAAAATTGAAAAAAATTGTCATAAGTTAAATTTTCATGGCAAATTCAAAAACAAGATAAAATTTTTTTTTTTAATTTTATCGGTTATATATTTTCTGAAATTGGAGGCAGAAAATATTTGGAAATATATGGACATACATACAAGTAGGGCAGGGGCATGTGGGGCATATGATGCCACAGTGGAACGTCGATAAGTGGACTGTATAAGTTAACTGAAGTTAACCAAGCAGCGGCAATGTCCGATTATTTAAGAGCTCGCTCTGGCCAAACTGCTGACATAGCGTCTGGCCGGAAGCCCATGCATAGCGGCAAGCACTGCACATTTGCGTGGCCGCTATGAAATACTTTTTGTTAGCTTTAAGTTTCAGTTTGTGTCAGAGTCTCATACAATAAAGAGCATAAAACCAATCTCCGGCACTGCCGTTAATTTGTAAATTCATTTGTTGAATTGGTCACCGCGCCTCAAGGGCCGTGACAACGGGGCAAGTGCTCCCATCATAACTCCTGTCACAGGAAGGATCCCCCCCGGCAACCGCCAGGGATCTCAACCACTGCCTATAAGGAGTGGCAACACCCCCCTGCAACCGCAAGGGGTAATTATCTGAACACGTACCTCCTACATCTGCGGCATCACCGACTGCAGCGAGGGATAACCAACTACTACATTATTATACAAATCAATCTATATTTACTGGCGCCCATCGTAAAAGAACCATGTAAGTGAGCACTTTTATTTACACAGTTTTCTAAGTCTGAATGAAAGACAAGAATAGTAAAATATTGTGCCTTACGCTAATAAAAAACTGCAGCCCCATAAAATTTAAAAAAAAATTTTTAAATAATCTTTATTAGTTGGCTGACGGTTTAGCATTAACATTTTTTACCTATTATAAAATATTTAAACCATTTCATTTGTGAACCAATTATTGTCCCAATATTGTTTGCATTTCTGTTTTTGTGAATAAATAAATGAATATTCTATATAACACAAAAAGTGCGGAATAAAAATTCCTAACCAAAACCAAAAAATCGCTGGCGGAAAATTTTAAATTTCAATCGGAAATAATTTATATAATCGCGTGTATTTAATTCAGCTTTTATATGTCTTTTTTGTTACACAAGAATTCTTGGTATTAGCCGCGCAGTTTTGGTTATTTATTTTTCTTTTCCGTTTTGTTTCCCCACTCCACTTTCGAGAACACGATACGGCCGCGCATGCAGTGTGGTACTTTGTTGTTTTTGTTGTTTTTTTTCTCTGTTTGCATAAGCGGCGGCTCAGTCCCCGCGCACCCCTCACCCTACCGCTACTTGACACAGCAGTAGCGCAACTTGACGAGCCCGCACACATAACTAAAGCGGCAGCTCAGCCCCCGCGGCCCCTTCACCAGTCCAATCGCCTCCATCGGCACATAATTCATACATAAATATTTTTTCTTTCGGGCGACTTTATAGCCGCAGCTCCACATGAGCAATCCGTTTCAACAATATAGAAACATAAGACAACTCTCTAGCGATTCTGAGTCGGAGACCGAAGGGCCGGCCAGATCTTCCACCCCTAAAAGCGTTAACGCTAGCGCTCCCATACTCGCGAACATGGCTTTCAGCATGGAACAGATGACAGCCACCATACAGGCGGCCGTTCAACATGCTGTTCAAGAAGCCAATATCGAACACCAGCGCAGAGAAAACGAAATGCGCCTGGCTATACACCGTCTGACCGAACTGGTCAACGAAAGACAAATCGCTCCCGCCCAAGCGGAGGCTCCCCAAATAAAAAAATATGAGCCTATAGAAATTAGGAACGACATTAAGTGTGACGAGCCCCTAGACGCCGTCAAGTCCCTCCCCGAATTTTCGGGAGCACAGGAAGCATACGTCTCCTGGAGACAAGCGGCAGTAGCCGCATATTACATTTTCAGAAATTACGAACATAGCTCGCGCCATTATCAGGCGGTTATTATTATTAGGAATAAAATAAGGGGCCCTGCCGATGCCGTACTGTCTTCGTTTGGCACTGTACTAAATTTCGACGCGATTATAAATCGACTCGATTTTACGTACAATGATAAGCGGCAGATGCACGTTATCGAGCAGGAAATGGGTACTCTTAGGCAGGGAAATATGACCCTTCTCCAATACTATGACGAGGTCGAGAAAAAACTCACCTTGCTCACCAACAAAGCTACCATGTCGTACGAAGCCTCGGCGGCAAAAGTTTTGTGTGACAAATTCCGGGATGACGCACTCCGAGTATTTATCTCGGGGCTTAAGCGCAGCCTCACGGATGTCCTTTTCTCGGCAAAACCGAAAGATATGCCTTCAGCTCTCGCTTTGGCACAAGAAGTGGAATCCAACCACGAAAGATACTCCTTCGCGGCTTCTTTTGCCAAAAGCCAAGAGGATAAAGATAGGAAACAGCACCCAAAAGCGCAAGAGTACCGACAGGCCTCTGCGCAGACAAATGCACAAACAAATGCTGGAAAAAATCCGTACTACGTCAAACAACACAAGGCGCAAGTACACTCCGCCCCACACAGTGGAGGCGCTCCTGAACCCATGGACATCGACCCATCGCTGTCCAAAATGCTTAGGCCATCCCAGGCCCCGGCGTACCAAAACAGGAAGCCGGCTGAGTCCGATCGATCTGCCCCACACAAAAGGCAGAGGGTTAATCACGTCGCGCAGAGCGCGAGCGAAACTGGGAACAAATATGCCGCCGCAGCTTCAAGCGCGGCCCAGGAAATTGACGACGACGCTATTAATGATTACGATTCGGACGTCATAAATTTTTTAGGGGAAAGTCCCTGCTACCCGTCATCAGACGAAGAGTAGCAGGTGTAGAAATGAAGCTTTTAATAGACACGGGCGCGTCAAAAAATTTCATCCGTCCATACGAAGGGTTGAAAGGCGTCCGCCCAGTAGATTCGCCATTCTCGGTACATTCCATCCATGGCGTCACCACAATAACAAAAAAATGCTTTGTTTCCATGTTTAACTTGAAGGCTACGTTCTTCATTCTACCAGATTTGTCCTCCTTTGATGCCATCATCGGACTTGACCTGCTAAAACAAGCAGGGGCATCACTTAACCTAGCTTCCGGGCACCTCAGATGGGGCACCGAGACGGAAAAGCTAGAGTTCCAATCATGTCCCAATGTAAATTTCACTGAGGTGGACTGCTCTAGCGCACCACCTTTGGTCAGAAAAGCATTTTCAAAAATGCTAAGCGACAGGAAAAACGCCTTCGCAAGCCCAAATGAGGCGTTACCTTACAACACGTCTGTGGTAGCCACCATCAGGACAGTTGATGAGGAGCCCATTTATGCCAGACCCTATCCGTATCCGATGGGAGCGGCAGATTTCGTCAATGACGAAATCCAAGACCTTCTAAAAAACGGCATAATCCAGAAGTCGAGATCCCCCTACAATAACCCAATATGGGTAGTAGACAAAAAGGGCACCGACGAAGCTGGAAACCGTCAAATGCGGCTAGTTTTAGACTTTCGAAAATTGAACGAGAGGACAATACCGGATCGCTACCCTATGCCAATTATCCCTATGATACTAGGGAATTTAGGCAAAGCCAAATACTTTACAACGCTCGATTTAAAGTCCGGCTACCACCAAATTATTCTGGCAGAACGTGACCGTGAGAAAACTTCCTTTTCCGTAAACGGGGGAAAATACGAGTTCCGTCGACTGCCATTCGGGTTAAGAAATGCTGCCAGCATCTTCCAAAGAACCATCGACGACGTACTGCGAGAACAGATTGGCAAATTTTGCTACGTCTATGTCGATGATGTTATCGTCTTCTCAGAGGACGAAAACGCCCACATACGACACGTGGATTGGGTTCTAAAGAGCCTACACGACGCTAACATGAGAGTGTCAGCGCAGAAATCGGTCTTCTTCAAAAAAAGCGTAAAATTTTTGGGGTTTGTAGTCACCAACGAGGGGACCACGACAGACCCGGAAAAGGTCAGGGCCATTAAAGAATTCCCTGAGCCCAAAAACGTTTTCGAAGTAAGATCATTCATGGGCTTGGCTGGCTATTATAGATGCTTTATTAAAGATTTTGCATCAATAGCTAAGCCCATTTCGAGCATCATAAAAGGGGAGCTCGGAAATGTCAGCAGACACAGATCCAGAAGCATCCAGGTACAGTTTACCGAGCCGCAACGGCAAGCTTTTGAAAAGCTACGTAACATCCTGGCCTCTGAGGATGTCATCCTCAGGTACCCCGACTATAAAAAGGCATTTGATTTAACGACAGATGCCTCAGCGTATGGCATTGGCGCGGTGCTTTCACAAGAGGGCCGTCCCATCACTATGATCTCTAGGACCTTAAAGGACAGAGAAGTTAACTACGCTACCAACGAAAGGGAGCTGTTAGCTATAGTTTGGGCGCTAGAGAACCTGCGCCACTACCTTTATGGGGTCAAAGATTTAAACATCTACACTGACCACCAACCGCTGACCTACGCGGTATCGGATTCCAATCCGAATACAAAAATTAAAAGATGGAAAGAACGCATCGATGAGTGTGGTGCCAAAGTCCATTACATGCCTGGCAAGGCCAACCTAGTTGCAGATGCCCTCTCGAGGCAACAACTCAACGTTGTAGAAGAAGAAGAGGCATTCTCAAGCGCGGCCACAATTCACAGTGAGCTGTCGCTTACCCACACAATTCAATCCACGGACAAGCCCCTCAATTGCTTTCAAAACCAGATAATTCTGGAGGAAGCACGCTCTCCGTCAAAGCGGAACTTCGTTCTCTTTGGAAACAAGAGACGGCATATTATTGACTTCACTCACGAGGAGTCATTGCTGGAGGAGCTCGCAACCATAATAGTTCCTAAAGGCGTAAACGCCATTCATTGCGATCTGCATACGCTCGCAGTGATACAGGACAAACTAATCCGACAATTCCCTGCCACCAGATTCTGGCACTGCAAAAACCGAGTAACGGACATTTTTGCAGTTGATGAAAGGCGGGAAATTCTTACTGTCGAGCACAACAGAGCTCACAGATCTGCCCAAGAAAACGTGAAGCAGGTACTCTCCGAGTACTACTTCCCGAAAATGGCCAAGCTAGCGAACGAAATAGTCATTTCGTGCAAGACTTGCGCCAAGGCAAAATACGACAGGCATCCGAAGAAACAAGAGCTTGGCGAAACCCCAATCCCATCTCAAGTAGGAGAAATGCTGCACATAGACATCTTCTCCACGGATAAAAAATATTTCCTTACGTGCATCGACAAATTCTCGAAATTTGCCGTAGTCCAACCAGTTCCCTCTAGGACCATAGAGGATCTCAAACCAGCATTACTACAGCTGATGAATATTTTCCCTAAGGCCAAGGTCGTATATTGCGACAACGAACCATCGTTGAACTCGCACACCATCGTGACCATGCTGGAAAACCATTTCGGCGTTAGCATCTCAAATGCTCCGCCCCTACACAGTGTCTCCAATGGACAAGTGGAGCGTTTCCACAGCACTTTGGTAGAGCTTGCTAGATGTCTTAAAATCGATAAAGGCATCAGCGATACCGTAGAGCTGATACTTCTGGCCACTGCCAGATATAACAAGTCCATCCACTCGGTCATCGACAAGAGACCGGCTGACGTGGTTCAGGCACAATCAGGTGAGCCACAATATGAAATTCAAGATAAAATTAAACTCGCCCAAGACAAGCTCCGGGACAGAGAAAACGCTTCCCGCCAAAATAGAGTATTCGAGGTTGGCGAGAAAGTCCTAGTGAAGTCCAACAGACGCCTAGGCAACAAACTCTCACCATTATGTGAAGAGAAAACCGTTGAAGCGGACATGGGGACCACAGTCCTCATTAAGGGGAGGGTGGTCCACAAAGACAACCTTAGGTAGGCCGAGCGCGACCATGTTATCGCTCGCCTGATAATCTCACTTTTCATTATCTTTTTTCTAGCCACTAGGCATAAGTTTTGCGCCCTTTATTATTTTAATCATGCTTTGGTGGTGGGCTACCCAACTTCAACAAAATTCATAACACATCAAAATTACAGGTTTTCAACCATATCCCTGATTCTCCTTTTGGCCACAACTTCGGCACGCGTCACGGACTATTCCAAAGCCAAATACATTCCCATCGTTGATGGGCGAATCCTGATATGGGAGGAATTTGCCTTTGTAAAGCACTCAGCAAATCTCTCGGAATATAGGCGCGTCATCGAAGAAACTAATGGGATGACCGTCATGTTCCCGCAATCCCACATGCAGAAACTCCTGGTTGTTGACGTCGCCCACCTACGCGACATGCTCGACTCTTTGAGCGTCCACCATAGAGTAGCAAGAAGTTTAGACTTCTTAGGGACTGCGCTAAAGGTGGTGGCAGGAACGCCGGACGCAGAAGATTTTGAAAAAATTAAATTTAATCAATTCCAATTAGCAAATGCAAACAATAGGCAGATTAATATTAACAACAAAGTACAAATTCAAATCAATAAAATTTCCGCTACCGTCAACCAACTTCTGAGGTCAGCAAAAAAGTCCCAAATTGATACTGGGCACCTATTCGAGATGCTTTTAACTCGAAATAGGATGATAGCAATGGAGCTACAGGGTTTGATGCTAGCAGTGGCACTTGCCAAAGTTAATATTGTTAGCCCCAGCATCCTAGATCATGCAGACCTGGAAGGTGTGTGGATGGAAGAGCCCACCGAGACCGCGATTAGGGATGTTTTGTCCGTATCGTCCGTTAAGATCTTACAGTCCGATAACATATTACATTTTATTATTAAGTTTCCAAAGATAAAGTCGGCCTGCAGCAAAATTACCGTTTTCCCAGTGTCACATCACGACACCATGCTCAGGCTGGAAGATAACGTCATTGCCGAATGCAACAGTGAGATCCACACCGTGGAAAAGTGCTCCCCGACATCAGGAGCTACATTTTGCCGATTGGCTCGCAGAAGATCATGCGCCCAAGAGCTTCACGCTGGAGGCACGGCGCATTGCGAGGTCCAGCAAAGCGATTTACACCCCATCACTTATGTTGATGAAGGAATAGTAATTGTGAATGATCGCTCGGCTCACGTGTGTGTGGACAATGGCACCTGTGCCCATATAAAAGGCACATATCTCATCACGTTTGAAAAGAGTGCCATGGTCAACGAAACCCGATTGGTCAATCATGACACAGCCCAGAAGAGGGCTCCAGGAGTGGCCAGCTCACCTTCCCTGAACATCACCATGGAACGTGACGTTCTTAGCCTTCCATACCTTCACCGACTGAGTGAACGTAATCTGGAGCACATCAAAGAGTTCGGGAAGGAGATTAACCACCAGCGACTACATCAGTTGGTGTTCATAGCGGGAGCAATATGCTGCGCTTTAATTTGCATCGGCTTGACCTATCGGCGAGTCACTCAGGCCCGAAAAACCGCGGCCCAGCTGAAGGAGATGATTGCCCAAATAGGGTCGGCCGAGAGCGGCCTCATTCTTGAGGGGGAGTAGTTAACTGAAGTTAACCAAGCAGCGGCAATGTCCGATTATTTAAGAGCTCGCTCTGGCCAAACTGCTGACATAGCGTCTGGCCGGAAGCCCATGCATAGCGGCAAGCACTGCACATTTGCGTGGCCGCTATGAAATACTTTTTGTTAGCTTTAAGTTTCAGTTTGTGTCAGAGTCTCATACAATAAAGAGCATAAAACCAATCTCCGGCACTGCCGTTAATTTGTAAATTCATTTGTTGAATTGGTCACAGCGCCTCAAGTGCCGTCCATCATAGCTCCTGTCACAGGAACGATCCCCCCCGGCAACCGCCAGGGATCTCAACCACTGCCTATAAGGAGTGGCAACACCCCCCCTGCAACCGCAAGGGGTAATTATCTAAACACGTACCTCCTACATCTGCGGCATCACCGACTGCAGCGAGGGATAACCAACTACTACATTATTATACAAATCAATCTATATTTACTTATATGTTAAATTTTATCGGTTATATATTTCCTGAAATTGGAGGCAGAAAATATTTGGAAATATATGAACATGCGTACAGGTACGGATATATGTAAGGGCATGTGCGCATATGTTGGCACAGTGGAGCATCGATAATATGTAACTGGGGGAACGGAAAAATTATGTGGTGTAAAAATTGGAAAAACAAAAACAAATACTACGACAGTGGCGGACTGTTTGGTGAATTTGGAAATTACCGAAACCACTTTACACCGGCTGGCCAATATTAATTATGCCCTTTTTTTTCACCACACACTTTCACTGATCACTTGCGGATTTATTTTTTTTTGCGGATTAATTGCACCAAAAACAATGTATGTGTGTATGCATGCACATATGCCTCGACCGTTGGCGAGCGAATGGATAACGGAGAGGCCAAAAACGGCGAGGAATATGGCGAGGCTTACAAAACGGAGATGGGTGGAAAACTTTGTAGGGTTTTTTTAGAAAAAACTGAAGCTACCGTGGTGTCGGAAAACTCGGACTTGGAGTTGAAAAATCTTGCAGCAGTGTGAACGAAATTTAATCTCCGGACCACTGCTGAAGACCGGCAGAGAGACGGAGACGGAAAAAATTTCGTACTTATCTTTTGCGGAACAATGCCTGGACTGCTGGTAGAAAATTTCCAATATAGGTGGTTGCCATTGTAGTTGTATTTAAAAAAATAAACCTACATACCATTTCAGCCCAGTTTAAAATATCCCTACATTATTTATATAGAAGCATCAATATGCTTAGTGGACTCTTTTTCGGATGCTACTTAATTTTTAAATCGAATTCTTCAAGAAGAAATTGTGTCAGAGGCTCTGATTTTTTATCAGAAAAGTTAATGTTAAAGTCACCGGCCAAAATTAGGGGAATTTCATACAAATTTGTTATACCATATCTCTTTGCTATATCTGGGGCCCCATAGCCTAGTGGGTAGTGCAGCTGCACGCTAAGCGTGGGGTTGTGGGTTCGAACCCCACTCATGAAAATCATGACCTCCAAAGTTTTTCGGCTTCATTATGCTAAGTGGACTCTTTTCCAATGCTACTAAACATGTGAGGTCGAAAAACGGTATTCCCAGATATCGACAGGTGGCAGCCCTACCTCTGGGATTGGTTGCACATGGTTAATCACCGGATCGTCTGAAAAACAATTGATTAACGAAACTGATATAAGAGAAGAAACCAATCACTCCCCCAACCCGTTGACGACCATTCGCATATCGAAACGGACACGAATTGGACTTTAATGGAACCAACCAGACTGGCGCAGTTTGAAAGAGAAATGGAGAAAATACAGATCGTAATCGCAGGCATCAGTTGGATGAGATGGAGAGGTAAGGGGACAACAACAACATCAAGCGGCAATCTAGTTGGTCTAATGCACAGCGGGACCAATGATGGAGGCAAGAGCGGAGTCGGGATATATGTGTCCAAACAGTACAAACAAGCACTAATTTCCTGGAGCCCAGTATCCGACAGAATCATCATTGCCAGATTCCGATGCAATGCTAGACACATCACCATTGTGCAGTGCTATGCCCAACAGAAGACGCCAGCGATGGCATTAAAGACGACTTCTACAACGCCCTCACATCATCACTCACTAGGATCAAAAGAGGTGACATAAAAATTCTTGTGGGAGACTTCAATGCGAAAATCGGTCCCAACAACAACGGATTGGAAAAAATCATGGGCCGACACGGTGTTGGCACACGCAGCAATACTGGTGACAGGCTAATCGACTTATGTCAGACCTTCCAACTGGTTATTGGTGGCACTGTATTCCCCCACAAGGAAATCCATAAATACACATGGACCTCTCCGAATGGACACACTTGCAACCAAATCGACCACATCTGCATAAGTAGGAAATGGAGACACTCGATAACGGATGTTAGGAATAGGAGAAGTGCGTCTATTGACAGTGGCCACGATAATCGGAGAGCTTTTAATCAGACGAAATAGCAAAAATGTCAACAGGACCACAAGAAAGCCGCCTCCTTTTAACGTACATCGGCTAAGTGACTCCAACCTATCCACTATAATGGCCACACCGTTGCGTGAACAGCTGACATCACAACCGGAGAATCACTCATGGGAACAAACATGCAGTATACTGAAGAGCACCGCGGAGGAGATGCTTGGCACCCGACAACGCAGGCGCACGGAATGGATATCAGCGCACACTTGGGAACTTATCCGCAAACGGAACAGCCCAAAGTCGAAAGTAGATCATGACTGCAGAGCTCGCGACGAACACAAAGAGCTACGCAAGTTGGTGAAGAAATCAGCAAGAATGACAAAAGAAAATTTCTGGACAGGCTCGCTGAAAATGCACAAAGCGCAGCCAACACGACCAACATGCGCTTACTGTACCAGATAATTAGTCAACTGACTGAAGGCACAACTCCAGGGATGGCGACAGCACGTTATGGAGATCAGCTGCACAGAACAGCCAAGCAGCACGCAAGAAAACTTCAATAGTATTGTACCGAGCAATAACTTCAGAATATCACCCAAGGCACCATCAATTAGAGAAATAAAGGATGCTATAAGGAAATTAAAACATAACAAAGCGGCTGGAGATGACGGCTTACCGGCCGAATTTCTCCAGATGAACACTCAACTAATGGCCGAAACACTGCATCCACATTTCAATAATATATGGGAGAGTGAGCGGATGCCAACATCCTGGAAAAACGGAACCATCAAGCTACCGAAGAAAGGAGACCTCAGTGACTGCAACAATTGGCGAGTGATTACCATGTTGAACGCAAGTTACAAGGTACTAGCCACTCTACTGAACGAACGTCTTCAGGAAAAGATCGAGCCAACACTACGAGATGAACAAGGAGGATTCAGACCACACAGGAGCTGCATAGACCAGGCAAACACACAGGGGCGGATACAGGTATCTGCCTGGGTAAGGCGATCATAATTATACCCTTGCAGAGAGTATTATAATTTTGATCAAAAGTGTGCAACGCAGTGAAGGAGACATCTCCGACGCTATAAAGTATATATATTCTTGATCAGGATCAGGATCTGTCCGTTTGTCCGTCTGTCTGTCGGTTTCTACGCGAACTAGTCTCTCAGTTTTAAAGCTATCGACATGAAACTTTGCACACATCTTTCTTTCCTTTGCACGCAGTAGTAAAATATAAATCCGAACGACTGGAAACGGCAAACTATATCCTATAGCTGCCATATAACTGCTTGATCGGAAATGGTATAACTTTGGTGTTTTTAGCGTTAGAGAGTTCCAACTTTACAGGAGAGCTATTTTTGAAAAAATATTACGACATGCCAAATTTCAAAAGGACCGGGCAACTATATCCTATAGCTTCCAATAACTGAACGATCGGAAATGACCCAACTTTCGTGTTTTTGAAGATTATACTTATGGTCAGTTTATCCGACCTACCAAATTTCATAACGATCGGTCGACTATATCTTATAGCTGTCATATAACCGATTGATCCGCAATGGTATTTGGTAGATATACAAACTTTGGTATTTTTGAAGATAGACTTAGACTTTTAAGCTTAAGCCTTTTTTTTAGATATTTTATTGTAATGAATTGGTTTTATTATGGTATTCTTATAAGGATCGGTCAACTATAGCCGATGTTTGCGATATATATCCGGTTTTAACTGCATTCAGAGGCCTTGGAGACATCATGGCAAGAGCAGAGGCTAGGTTGTCCAACGATGGGGATTGTCCAACGATGTCCAACGATGGCGGCTCCAAGATAATAGGAGGCTCGAGATTTGTACTCGGTACGCTGATCGCTTCTTGCAATGGATAAATATTAGAGTGCCCTGAAGGAAGGCTCATCAAGCTCACTTTGGCTCCGCCCGAATCTAGCTTTCCTTTCTTGTTGGCAAATAGTAGCAGGTGGCAAATAGTTAAAAACTATACGCAGTTTCAAACAATAAAAAGATTCTATAGTTATATTCAAAACACACTGTACATTGCACATAAGTGTTTTGTCTTATTCAGTGTCTTATTCATAACCTCATTCGATATCTAAGGAACATATATATAACTAAAATTTTAACGCTATTCATAAATGCAAATTTGTATTAATGTGATGTACAGTCGTGAAATCGTTTAAGCCACGACACATTAGAAAATATACTCCTTGTTCGCCTAAACTCAACACACTTATATAATCCGATCGACAACTTAAGTTTATTTGAAGACGACGATTAAATATTTATTAAATAAATTTAGAATAGCTTAATTTTTTAATTTTGGTTTAATTAGGGGCGATCGCCCCCCTTGTATCTGCCACTGCAAACACACAACGCGCAATAACCGAGCAAACTGTGGAATGGCGCTCGCCGCTGTTCCTCTTGTTCATAGATTTCCAGAAGGTATTTTCAGAAAGTTAATGCCAGTGAAAATCATAAACATAGTGAAAGCTACGTATGATGATGCTGAGCTGGCGGTACTGCACAACGAGAAAATTAGTGCACCCAGACGAACACAGGCGTCAAGCAAGGATGTCCTCTATCACCACTTCTGTTCAACTTGGTAGTCGACGAAATTATGAGAGAAGTATGCATGGACAGACGCGGAATCACTTGGAACTTCACCCGACATCTAGAAGACTCGGATTACGCGGATGACATATGTATCTTGGCTCATAAATTCAAAGACATTCAAGTCAAAGCTAGGGACCTCGAGATCCGAGCCAGCGCAGTAGGCTTAAAGATCAACGCATCAAAAACGAAAGCTATGCGGATCAACAAGTGGAATGAACATGTTCGGTCATCGTTCGCCTTAACGAAGTTTACAATAGTAAGAGCCACAAAGAGTACTGCAAGAGGTCCCGAGCTACATGGGACAGGACGAATTATCACCGATCTACTTTTTGGATACGAGCCCCGAGATATCCTGAAGAATACGTAGACGAGCGTAATCCGAGTCGATTTAAGCATCCGATAAGATGAAACGCTGGTGTGAACTTCCAAAGGACGACCAAGTTGACGACGAGGATAGAAAGGACGAGGCAACCTACGGATCTCGCATTCCAGAGGAAATTAATCAGGATAACGGAAAATTTATCAGGAAAGGCCGAATTTAATCAGCTGATCGAAAGTCAACTTTTTGAGATGCAACCATCTACCCGAAAGTGTGCCCATCGCCATGGTAAATACCATGGTAAATAGCACAACTAAATGTTCCCCATTTCAGCTTCTTTTTGGATACGAGCCCCGAGATTTCCTGAAAAATACGTGGACGAGCGTAATCCAGAGTCCAGAGCAGAGCCTGATGACTGATGTCGAGATGGAGAAGCTAAGAGCAGACGCTGCAACTAGGGTCAACGATCAAAGAGCTGCATCCAAGAGACGTTATAAGCTTGGAAATATTGTGTTGGTGGAAAACGGGAGTAGCGCGGAAATTTTCAGAAAATTGGAGCCTCGCAAAAAAGGACCTTTTATTGTCAACAAGGTTTTGCCCAACGACCGATATCTAGTTAAAGATATCCCCCATGCTCAACGATAACAACGCCACTACAAGTCGGTTTTTGCATCCAATAAGATGAGGCGCTGATGTGAACATCCAGAGGACGACCAAGATGACGACGAGGACTGGAAGGACGACGCATTCTACGATTCTCGCGAGAACGCTGAGAACTATATAAGCAAGAGCAAGAGCTTGCTTATACTATAAGCAAGAGCAAACCTGCGAGACCACTCAACAGCCAAATCGTTATACTATGGTTTCACCAAGCTACAACTATGGGTGTTACGCAAGTGAAAGTCATTTAGCAACACAAGGATATTTCAAAATTATGGTATCCAAACACCACTTAAAAGTTTATGGTATTATTTTCAACCAACCTAAACTACTGGTAAATGATGTTGAATTGCACAATTGCACAGCCTAGTACTCTGACGACGAAAATCCGCTGTTACACGTGTTACAGCGGCCAAACTCCATATAAAAAAAACGGTGTGAAAAAAGGAAGATGAAGAAATTTTTGCCTCTTAGATTTTGCCGGAACTCTAACGACGAAAATGATGGCTGTCAAACTGAATTGGAGTTGCCAGATAAAAATAGTATACATTTTTATTTGAAAGAATATTTCTTTCTTTTCGCCTTAGCGGCGAAATACATAAAGAAAACACCAAAAATTAACCGGATTGAATTCATTTTTGCTTATTTGTATTTTGTTTACAAACAACAGCTGTTCAGTATTACCCTTTTCCTTAATTTTTTTGGTCACACAGCTCGGTAGCCAAATAATGAGCGATTTCGCTACCACACGTGTGACAGCGGATTTTCGTCGTCAGAGTACTAGGCTTTACATTTAACATTGAAAAAACAGCATTTTATTTATTGGAAGCTGACACTGAATCGAATCTAAAGTTCTTTGCAGCACAGCTGTTCATTCATTAGTCAACCCCAGCATTTTCAAAAAGAACAAAAGCCGATATAAAGGTGGAGGGGATAACTAAATATACATACATAAGTATAAATAAATTGGATCATTATCACGTTTACAGACAAAAAATACAACATACCCATACAATAAAGTTGAAGTAAAATCATGAACAATATACAGGAAATAACACACACCCCAAATTGTTTGGTTTTTAAAAAACAGCATATTCTGTATGTTAAAAAACAGCATATTCTGGAAATCGAGGATAAGATCCCTTTAATTTTGAAAACTTTAAAATACAACGATTCAATCTGCTAGTTAATGGAGTACAGGTACCATCTCAGGCACTTAAATTTGATTTTTCGAATCCTACCAATACGCAAAGTTCAAGAGCATATAATTTACTATTTAAAACATGTAGAATTAAGAATTATGATCGTGGACTCCCAATTTCCAAGGATATGTTTGACAAAAATAATTTTATATTAGCGTTTGATTTAACTGCTGATCTGATTTAACTGATTTCTCAAGAAACAATCAGAATAGAAGGAAGATTCTCTGAGCCTGGATGAGGCTGTTATATATTGTTTATACGAATACGATTGTTATTTATAAGCATCGAAATAATCGAGTACTTTTGTAAAAATGAATACAATACAAATCATGGACTTTAATGGGTTTTTTCGGCCTATAAACTGTCAAAGAACATCCGGAATTCATTGTAGCTAACACTGATAATTCATACCAACGAGGAATGCATTGGTTTGCATTTTACTTCTATAACAAAAAGTCAGCGGAATTTTTCGATTTTAATGGAAAATATCCTCAGAAAAACATTACTGCATGCTTTTTGGTCTTTACAAAAGCAATCGAAAAACTTTAAAGAATTTTACATAGGGATAATATGTGAGGGAAATAGCTACTTGAGCTACTTAGCTATGAGACGGTGCATAGCGAGCTACGAGCAAATAAAATAACCCCCAACGAGCCCGAGCTGCAAGATATCTACGTGTGTTCCTTACGCCCATGCTTATGAGAAATATTTGAATTGTACCGCCTAAAGATATCATCGCTCTGTTACTTAACTCGTTCTTGTTACTCGCTGCGTCGCAGTTTCGAATGAAAGAAGAGAAGGAGCAGATAGAAACTAGTAATAAATGAACTTCCATTGAATTCGGTTGATGCGTTTCTACTGGGGCCATAGTTTCTGGCCTGAAACAGGCATTTTCGCAGAATGCCAATTTGGAGCAATCAAACCTGATTGCTTATTAGCACCAAAACCTTTCATGAAATTTTTAATCTGTACCACATATGTTTTCGCGGGAATTGTTTGGTTAAGTTTTATTTTCTATAGCTTTAGTAAATTATAGGTAATAATTTAGTTAATTATAATAACTATATCACGTGGGGGTCACCAATGTTTTGTCATTGATAATTTTGAATGCCTTTAATAAAAAGACGAATTTGTATTTTATTTGAACGTTATAAAAAAATGTTTGTTTCTGCAAGCAGATGAAGCAGATCAGCTTATGGTGCATGCAGGGACTCAAGTAGTATACAGAGAGGGCGGCCCGACAAGACACCTTGAAGCTAAAGCTCTCTAAAATGGAGACCGACCTAGACATTGCCGAGCTGAAACTCTCTAATATGGAGAGGGCGGCCCGACCTAGACATTGCCGAGCTGAAACTCTCTAAAATGGAGAGGGCGGCCCGACCTAGACATTGCCGAGCTGAAACTCTCTATAGAAAGCCCGTTGAGTCGAGCGGCCGAGAGAGAGACATTGGCAATGTGGTGGCGGTGGATTTATCGTTATTCCCTTGAATATTCCACCTTCTCTGCCAATCGCCGAGAAGATCTAGTTGATGACAGCAGCTGCCTCTGTAGCGTTGTCAACAGCGGTCAGGAAGGCGTATCGTCCGCATAAGTCGCTTCCATTATGTTGGGGCTCCGCAAAACTGGGAGATCAGCCGTGTAGACATTGTATAATAAAGGGCCCAGCACGCTGCCTTGGGGGACTCCGGCGTGGACCTCCCTAAGTCCGAAAGTGGCCTCTCCGCATCTGACCGCAAATTTGCGGTCATTCAGGAACGACTCCAGAAAGAGGTAGTAAGGTCTGTGCAGGTTAATCTTTAATTTAAGCAGGAAACTGGAGTGCCAGACCCGATCGAAGGCTTGTTTGACATCCAGCATTACATCCAGGCAGTACTTCTTGGTTTCGAAAGCGTCCAGTATATACTGCACCACTCTGTGGCATTGTTCCGGGGTTCCGTGGGACCGCCTGGGAGTAGACCAGCCTTGTCCAGTACTGGCAATGCTTTACTCGAAAACACTCTTTCGAGTATTTTGGAGAGTATCGATAGGAGACTAATAAGGGACTAGCTACGCTTTCCAGGTGTTCGGCGAACGCGTTGGCTCGGTACGTCTCTGACCTGCACCAACTGCCGTTGGCTCGTATGCTTTTCGTGACGCGCCACAGATTGTTTTGTGGTTCACCCGGTTCCAACCTGTTAGTGAACCCGCACTTTTATACTTTTTACAAATAATTTCACATGCCAGTAAATCATGCCATTTGTGGTGCTCGCACAAATACATTCCTATACATTCCTTTGTAATAGAATTAGTAGAGTTTTCCCGTAAGCATACATAGAGGTTCTTATCTCTATTTCAGCATCTCTCCTTGGCTCTCCCCAAAGCTACCGCTTCGCCTTTTATTTGGCACAGTGCCAGTGTAGATTAGTGTAGTGTTTTAAACTTATTATATATTTTTTTAATATTCCTAATTATTAGGGAATTATTAATGGAAATTATTATAGGAATGAATTAATGAGAATATTAATGGAATTTAAACTCGTCTGCTCAATAAAGTCTTGTAACAAGACAATCTTCTCAGCTAATGTAAAAAGGCTATGTGAAAACGTCGAACACGCCAAGTGTTTTGGACGCCATTTAACTTAGGTCAGGTTTAAATTATTTTTATCATAATTGTCGTGATTTCCAAGACGAAATGAGGTCAGTCATATGCAGACTTAGAATGGGTTTAAGGAGTGGATCAAGGGTTTTCTAAAATCACTTAAACCACAAACACTTGAAAGAAATCAAATCAATCTTACCCCTAAGTGTAAGAAATCCGCTGTTTGTGAACCGCCTCAGCCTGCTCAGCCGACATTAACCCAGCCGCAAATATCTTTGGTCACCCCTAGAGCTAGAACTGAGAACAACTCGCCGTCCGAATTTTTCAGGGAAATTAGCAATTGTCTGATATGTCCTCCGTGGCATCCCTTCAAGAGATACCACAGGTCCTATTGAATGAAACACCCCTTAGAGTCAACCAACAGGGTATTCCACAGTGCGGACTACCGGTACCGACTGATGATACAGTTTTCGTACCTGCGACACTTAAACCCTTACAGGTGATTCCTCCATCGAGACACATTTTTGTTTCTCGCCTTGCCCCTGATATCTCGGCTTACAACAAATCTAGAACAAAAGCCGATATAAAGGTGGAGGGTATAACTAAATATAAGTATTATAATACTAACTATAAGTAACTAACTTTATTTATAAGTAACTAAATAAGTATTATTAAATAGAAGCACGTCTTCTTTTAAGATTCGTGTACCCGTGTACCAGCTTCTAGTACCGTAAAGAAAAAAATTGTAAGCTCTCTCTGTAGATTGGGTGGCTTGCTTTATTTGCTTGCTTGTATTTATAGGGTATATATATTTATTTATGTATATTTTTATTAATCCTTTTATCTCTTGACCCCAACAGCGAGATGACCGACAGAGGCCTGAAGACCAAGTATTGATGCGAGCTTTGCGAGACTTTAATATTCCTAAGATTGTTACGGATGACGTACCTGTATTTATGGGTTTGATTGGAGATCTTTTCCCAGCGCTTGATGTTCCTCGTAAGAGAAATCTAGAGTTCGAATCGGTAATAAAAAGATCTGCAATAGACCTAAAACTTCAACCTGAGGATGGTTTTATACTGAAAATAGTACAGTTGGAAGAACTTTTTGCTGTTCGTCATTCAGTATTCATTATTGGCTTTGCTGGTACTGGGAAATCTGAAGTGTGGCGAACGTTAAACAAAACGTATCACAATCAAAAGAGAAAACCTCATTATAACGATCTTAATCCAAAAGCTGTTACAAATGATGAATTATTTGGAATTGTCAATCCTGCCACTCGGGAATGGAAAGATGGACTTTTTTCTATTTTAATGCGGGACCAAGCCAACCTAGGTGGTACTGGACCTAAATGGATTGTACTTGATGGAGATATTGACCCCATGTGGATTGAGAGTCTTAACACTGTAATGGATGATAATAAAGTGCTAACTCTTGCCAGTAATGAAAGAATTGCTTTAACTAAGGAAATGCGATTACTTTTTGAGATAGCGTCGTTGCGGACGGCTACACCTGCAACGGTTTCTCGAGCGGGAATTCTTTATATTAACCCTCAGGACCTAGGCTGGACCCCTTTTATACAGTCATGGTTGGGAACGCGATCGAATTCTAGTGAGGTGTCTTTACTTAATGTTTTATTTGATAAATATGTTCCACCCCTCTTGGAAATATTCAGAAATCGGCTAAAGTCAATAACTCCAATATCGGATATTGCCCGCTTGCAAATGACATGTTTTCTATTGGATAGTATGTTAACACCGCAAAATGTTCCGAATGACTGTCCAAAAGACTGGTATGAGATTTATTTTGTTTTTTGTATTGTTTGGGGATTTGGATCCTCACTTTTCCAAGATCAAATAATTGATTGGCGAAACGAGTTTAGCAAATGGTTTCTTAATGAATACAAAACTGTTAAGTTTCCAGCTAGTGGAACAATATTTTCTTTTTACATTGACAACGAAACAAAAAAATTTTTACCTTGGACCAATTTGGTTGCCGATTTCGAGTTGGACATGGATTTGCCCTGCAGTCAAATTTGGTAAACACTGCGGAGACAACCCGGTTGCGCTTTTTTATGGATACCCTTATTGAAGCAGATCATCCACTTATGTTAATCGGACCGTCTGGATCTGGAAAAACTATCCTGATGAACGCAAAACTAAATGCCCTTCCCACCGACAAATATGCTGTAACAAACGTACCGTTTAATTTTTATACAACTTCTGAGATGTTGCAACGAATCTTGGAAAAACCACTTGAAAAAAGCAGGACGAAATTACGGTCCCATTGGAAACAAACGCATGATATATTTTGTTGATGATATGAATATGCCAGAGGTTGATAAATATTTTACAGTTCAACCACATACATTAATTAGGCAATTCATGGACTACCACCATTGGTATGATCGGCAGAAAATGACCCTAAAAGATATACATAAATGCAACTTTGTGGCATGCATGAATCCATCTGCTGGTTCATTCACAATTGATCCACGACTTCAGCGGCATTTCTGTTCATTTGCTGTAAAGTAAGTTTTCTTCATTGTATATAATAGTAATAGTATATAGTATATAGTATATAGTATATAGTATATAGTATATAGTATATAGTATATAGTATATAGTATATAGTATATAGTATATAGTATATAGTATATAGTATATAGTATATAGTATATAGTATATAGTATATAGTATATAGTATATAGTATATAGTATATAGTATATAGTATATAGTATATAGTATATAGTATATAGTAAGTTTCAAGTCCCTACCTCTAGAAGTACTAGTCCCTATACTAGAAGTATTGGTGAATATTGGTCCCTATACACTGTGCAATGGTGGGCGGGAGAGTTGTCAAAAATGAAAAAGTCAGCCAAGAACAAAAAGCATTGTTCGATTCACGGGACGAAAAGGCATTAGCAAGCATTTTGCTGGGTGTAAAGTCATTGCAAATTAACTTGCACGTCGTCAAAAGAGGCATGGGAGAAATTAATGGACTAGATAGAAAAATAGCATTGTTTAAAAGATTGCTGCGAATGAGCTTGCTAGTGCAAGTGTGCATAGCTATATAAATGAGTTCTCAGACACATAGTGGAAAAGATCAACTGACGTAAAAAATGACAAAGACACAACCACTGAAAAGAAGAGAGCGTTTGCTATTCTTGCAAATGTGAAGAAAAGTGACAGTTTGAGCAAACTAAAAAGTGACAGTTTGAGCAAGTGACTAGACAGTGGCGCGACTGTACACATTTGTTGTGATAAGCACAGAGAAAAAATATTTTTGCTAATGCCAATTTTGTGTTAGCCGATGGCATTGGCACTGTGTGTGTTAGTGTGAAAATTTTTAATACTATGCAGGTAGCTAAAGCTATTTAATATAAAATGGATATAAAGTTATTTTTGATAGTCACAAAGCTGTGATTAGAGATAAACAAAATGTGGACATATTGAAAGCGTGCAAATATGGTGACTTGTTGTGACTTGAAAATGAAGCAGTGTATGTATTCTAAAACAAACAGCAGAAATGACATTATGGCCATATAAATTTGTCAAGCTTTTTAAGTAAAATGGCGAAAGGTGGAATGGTGTACGGTCTGAAAACAGTCGATACAAAATTGACTCAAACGGCGATGTGTGAGATTTGCGCCAAAAGTAAAATTAGTGTGAAACCATTCCCAAGCTCATCTGAAAGTCGTTCAGAAGAAGTGTTGAATTTGATTCATTCGGACATTTGTGGACCAATGAACAAACCATCTGTCGGGGCGCGTTACTTTGCAACGTTCATTGACGATCACTCGCGCTATACAGTTTTTTATTTTTTAAATTATTTTTTGAAAGAAAATAAAAGCAATTCATAGCGATAACGGGCGCGAGTACGTGAGCCACGCATTTGGGCAATTTCTTACTAAAACGGTATAGAAAGACAGCTGACAGTACCTTTATACTCCACAGCAAAATGGAGTTGCTGAACGAGCAAATCGCACTCTGGTGGAAATGGCCAGGAATATGTTGGTTCATTCAAGCGCAGATGAGAGCCTGTGGGGTAAGGCAGTACAAACTGCAGCATATCTGCGCAATAGGTCAGAAACAAAAGCGTTGGCAACAAGACGCCATATGAGGCGTGGGTGGGCAAGAAACTGTATGTGTCGCACCTTAAGGTTTTTGGCTAAAAGGTAATCGTATTGAATAAAGCCCATTAAAAGAAAAAGGTAATGAATATGTTATGATTGGCAATTCAGCGCCTGTAAAAGCATATCGTTTGTTTTAAACTAAATCCAGGGCGTCCAAGATTCTCTAAAACTGGCAAGCCGGGGCCACCCCGTAAGCAATACAACTGTCTGAATATACTGAAGGCAGAGGATATACCAATAAGTCAGAAATGAATCAGAAATGGTCAGCATCGATTCAGTAGGCGATGGAAGCGCTAGAGGCCAATAACAGTATTGGCTGCAAGTGGGTATTGGGCGTAAAGGTTGACAAGGAAGGCTATGTAGAGCGCTTTTGGTCAAGACTAGTTGCCAAAGGATGCACTCAGCGCTATGGTGTTGACTTCTGGAAAACATTTTCACATGTGGTCAAATACTCGTCTGTTAGAATGATTATGGCATTGGCAGTTGAGATGTATCTGATGCTTACTTGAACAGCGACCTATCGGAGGACGTTTACATGAGGCAACCAAATGGGTTCGTAAGCGAAAAGTTTCCCGAGAAGGTCCTAAAGCTAAAGAAGTCTCAGTACGGGCTTAAGCAAAGCGGTAGAGAATGGAAGACTAAGCTTGGTTTTGTACTGTGTGTCAGCGATCTTTTACGTTACGTTATGTTGACGATCTCAAATAATGATGACTTTTGGACATCAAAGCATCAATTTCTAATAAGTTTGATGTTGTGATGGCGTCCGGCTCAGTCACTTTTTGGGCATTGAATTTTAGCGCGATGTCGAAACTGGCAGCAAAGCCATCGGCCATAAGCAGTGTGTTGAGCAGATGCTTCATGCCGGGGGCATGTAAGCATGCAAGCAGGTAACTACACCACTGGAGGCGGGTTATCAGGTAAAATGTGGTGACGCCAGCGCAACGCCAATCCTGAAAAGGAGCATGAAGTTTCGGCAAAGCTGGAGGACAACAAAAGCTACAACGAACATACTTGTATCTCTGTCTCTCGCAGTGGCTCAACAGTGGCATACACGCACAACAATCGTAGTGCCCATCTCTCTCTCTCAAACATCCAACCTCATGTCACATCTCCCTTCCTTATTCGCATCGAACTATCCTGACCATCTGGCGAATAGAAGGAACAAAGTGTACTAACAATCAACAATTGCAGGGACGAGAATGGTTCTTTATTACACTGACTACCATAACTTAAGATCCGACATATATTAGTACAAATAATATGTCTGTGTTAACTAAGATGTGTTAACAAAAAACTTGCAAAAGAACAATAATATGAAATGAATTGTTTTTATGAAGTATATGATTGTTGCGAAGGAGTGTTGAAATATGATCTGTCTGGAAACAATCTGTATACAAACTTTGGTCACAGTTAAGCTATCCCTTTTGTTTTGGGCGATATATTCTTAAGTATTCCAATTCGTGTGTGTGCATTGTCGCGCAACCTTATTAAGTTAAATATATACATAATCCAGTTATGTTAAACATATGCTGTTATCGTAGCTTCTTATCCGAGTTCCACAATAAATAAAAATTATATAACTAACATGGTTCTTAACCTATCGGAATTTATACTGAATATCTGCAATATTTATTTTGGTTACAAAATATTCTTCTAATATTTAAAATATTTTGCCCTATGATAATGTCTCGATATTTGTCTAACTTCCGATCTGGAGGTGTAATTCATTCATAACGGTTTCTGGTATCTGGATACCGGCTTTGCGACAGACGGATGATGTTCTCTGTTAATGTTCTCCTGCTGTCCCACTGTACCGAATACTCGGCCTTGGTTAACGTCATCGACGCCAGTATCACGGAACTGCAGCCTAGCTTCAGTTTAGATGTCTCCAGTTGAAATATTCCTGGCAATCATTTTTTGGCTCATCCTGAATTGTACCTTCCACAGCGCAACTATCTTCTATCTATCTATCTATCGGACTAAGTTGGAGGTAGATTGCGATGCGCATTTCGTGCAACATGTTGCTCGGTTGGATTCCGGCGCGTATGCTGTGAGGCTTCCCTGACGCAAAGGGATTTGGCGGGATTCTACCCAGGATGAGTTACAGTTTTTTAAGCTCGATACTGTCACCTATGGAACGAAGCCTGCCTCATTTTTAACAGTTCGGGCAATGCATCAGTTGGCAGAAGATGAGCAAATAATGTTTCCAAAGGGGGCCGAAATTCTTCGTCGCGGCATTGTGGATGATCTACTTTCCGGAGGCGACTCTATTGATGAAGCTATTAGCATAATGCTGCAAACATCCGGAATCCTTGCCAAAAGCCAATTTCGTTTAAGGAAGTGGTGCTCCAATGTTGCTGACGTGCTGGATAAGGTGCCTGAAGAAGATCGGGAGTCTTTACTAAGGGTCGATGATGGCAGCAATTTCACAAAGACACTGGGTCTCGCTTGGACTTATTAAACTGACCAATTGCTATTTTCGTTTGAAAGGATGCAGTCAACCTCCAAGCTCTCTAGGCGCATTAAGGATGAAAGGCCAACTAGATGCTTCAACTGGGGGGAGAATGTCGGGTCAGGCAGCAAGCAACGTTGTTGTTCGCAAGCCGACTTACTTTCGGACGCTCGGCTTCAACTTATTCGGCATCTCAAGCTTGTGAGCATATACGGCGACACCATACGGGGAAGCCCGGGAAAAACCCGTCTCGCATGCTGTCAAAAGCAGAAGGAAACTACGCGCAGATCGACAGAGAACCGGTATCGTTAGTCGCGGGCGTTAAAAAACTGCAAAACTATTTATACGGATGGAAGTTCACGCTTGTTACAGATCATCAGCCACTGCTGGGAATCTTTTCAACAGAAACGCCAATTCCTTAAATCGTTGCCAACTCGATGATGTGTTAAGAAATTTTTGATTTTTTTGAATTTTTTGAGAGCATATAAATTGTCAAACCCTGCCAAACGTCAGATATACACCATAAGCCACAGAAGAAGTTTTAATGATCGAATTAATGATCGAACTGATCCCACTGCGATACCTAAGCTACCAACAACTCTAAGGATTGCAGCCTTGGGAACTGCTAAAGTTCAGCGACATGACGACATCCGCGTCAGCTGTGTCGGCAACTCATGGAAAAACAGAACTGCTTTCACCTCATTATTGGTTTCGAAACACAATCGGATCCGTCAGATCCGATTAGCGCCGTTCCACCCTGCAACCAAGGGGCAGGCCGGCGAAGAGTTACTTAAAGACTGATAAAGTTACTGTTTATCAAAATTTGTTTATCTCTCACAAACGTAAAATAGAAAATATTTGGTGGCTTCTAAATATTAAAAGAGAAGTAAACAAAATAAAGATGCTGCCTCTTCAACGTTGTGATGCCGTTCAGGTTGCACTCAGCCTCGGCAACGTTTCAGAGGGCCCTTGACCAAGTCATAGGCCGGAAATGGCCCAACACGTGTTCGCATATCAGGAAGACATCATAATGATTGGACACACATGAGAAACCTAAAGGAGGTGTTCAGAAGGTTAGAGGCGGATAACCGGAGTATAAATGCTGAAAAGTGAGACAGGAGCAGCTGTACCTGGGGTACCGATAAACGAGCCAGGGGATCCAGGAGAGGTCAACGCAATTACGGAGCTACAAAGCTTGACCAACGTAATACGAGTACGCCGGTTTAGCGGGATGGCATCATGGTAGCGGTGTTTCGTCCAGACTTCGCAGGAATCGCAAAGCACGTGAATGATCTGATCGAAGTGGAAATAGACAGCTAATGTCGGGTCAGGCAGCAGCCGCGGAATTAGTTATTGTTTAATTATTAAGCTAATGTATCGATATGTCGCATATGTTGGTCGCAAGTGCAAACTGGATGATCACAATGGTTTTCCCAGTTTCATCTTACTGCAGTATAAATAATATATAACGTACAATAATTAAATTCTGCTTTTCATTTCCGGGCACTGAAAACTCTCAATGACCAAACAAAAATTGTATTACTAAGTTTTCGGCAATCCAACAACAAAATGCATTCGGGTTACCACGGTTGAGGAGTATAAGGAAAACACGAAAAATTAAACATCTGAAGAGAAAAGACGCAAACTAAAAGAGTGCACCTCAATGTAAAACCCGGGAAAAAGAATAAACCCAGGTAAGGTAACCACGCAGTCCAATCAGTGGCGCTACAGCAACATAGAAATGGCTGTGATGTGCGGAGATTTCAGCAACTGCCCGTGGGTGAGAAAAATTACAGGTGAGCAGGGAAAATACCCAAGCGCATACCTCGATCAGCCCCTAAACGTGGCCGGAACCGGATCAGGCTAAAGCCGCGTTCGGCGAGAAGTTCCTGCAGCTTCCGCGAAGTGTGCGTGATTGGGGCAGCATAGGATCAGGATAAGTGTCGAAACCTTGGTAATGAGAACCTTAAAGGGAACCTCATGTCTACATAACCTCACTACCATGGGCCGAACCTCATGTCTACCTAATACCTAATACCCTGCAGTTCTGAGCACTAGTTCGAAGCTAGTGTTCGAACCACCACTACTTACAAAGTGGCGTCTAGCCATGCGTTTTTTAATTTTACTCGCAAATAGAGTCAATCGCCACCGCCTCGATTACCCACGAATTAGTAAAATAGTGCAACATATTAGGGTCTTAAAGAAACTACTTACATTAGACCCCATGGAACGGCCGATAAAATAAGTGCTTACATGGGACCCCATGCAACGGCCGGTAAAATAAGTGCTTACATCGGACCCCATTAAAGGGTAGGTAAAATAAGTGCTTACATCGGACCCCATGGAGAGGTCGGTGAAGTAAGTACTTACATTGGACCCCATGGAGAGGTCTGCCATAATAAATTAAAAAACATGTACAATTGCAATTACAGTTTTTTTTTTTTTATTTAGTTTAAATTTTTCTTTATTATAACGGGGTTTGTTCTTTCATTACTGTCGGGTCAGCAGCACGGCTTTTAGTGTTTATGTTTAAATAATGTTTATGTAATGTTTAGTGTAATGATTAGTGTAATGTTTATTTATTAGGCTTAAGTTTGTACAAAAGCTTTGTTTGTCGCAAGCCGACTCATTCTCGGCCGCTCGATTCAACGGGCTTTCTATAGAGAGTTTTAGCTCGCAGTGTCTAGGTCGGGCCGCGCTCTCCATTATTCGAGAGCTTTAGCTTCGCAGTGACCAGTCGGGCCGCCCTCTCTGTATTTTACTTGAGTCCCTGCATGCACCATAGCTTGTCTATCTGCGGATCATCCGGCTTGATCTGCATGCAGAAATAAACATTTATAACGTTCAATTTAAATACAAAATCGTCTTTTATTTGCGGCATTGAAAACGCTCAATGACCAAACAATTACTCGAAACAATTACTTTAAGGCTGCTTGGGTTTTAAAAATTTCTCTTTTTTGAAGCTGCAGGGCCTTTCTCAATTGTTCCTCAGCTGGGCAAATACCGCCGACTGCAGTTATTGAATCTGGAAATAAAAAGGAGTTTTATTTTTATTAAAACAAGTTTTAATAGATTTAAGTGAATAATGATTGTTAAATAATTATCTTTAAAATACTCACAGATCATAACGCAAAAGAAATTGTCTTCTTTTCTTAGGGCAGCTTTTCCCTGAACGCCTTTCACAATATACGCCAAAACCACTTCATTGGCTAAAATATTTTTTAAATTATTTAATATCCCGCCATTTAATATTAAATTTTTTATTGCATCGATCTGTGAAAGAAATAGATCTTTAACTAAAAGAAAATTTTTTTATGTGCCTATATGTACATACATAGAGCTCTCGGTAAGCGATGTTTATTTTCGAATTAACCTGAATCAGAGAATGGGAAATTGGCATGCCAACTTCTGCCTCTGTCAATGGTCCTTGGTGATCCATTTAATGGAGGCTGTTTGCTCCGAAGAAGCTTCTAAAAGGATCTCTATTTTTTTCCATGACTTTTTGTTCAGCTGAAAATAAATATATAAATATAATATAATATAATTATTCGGTTTGATGATTTATTAGAGACTAAAAAATGCTGCACGCAGGCAGAACCAGAACTTAAAGAGAGAATGATAATTCGTTACTCGTTACTTTAGTGTATAACATAAGAGGAATAAGATATACAGGGGTGCATATACAAATATTTTCAACACTCCTTCTCACCGCGGTATACCTAATTCAAAAGATTCTTTTTTAGTTTAACCCTAGTGAAGTATTACATTTTGTGTGCTTAACTTTACATAGAGCTTTAGTTAGAACATCTGAAATCATATTTTCGGTTGGAACATATTCAATATCAAGAACTTTCTTCTTATATAAATCTCTTATGAAATGATACTTGATATCTATATGTTTACTTCTAGCATAAAAACTCGCATTCTTCGCTAAACATTGGGCGTTCTGGTTGTCACTGTAGATCATCAATGTTGGCGCCGTCTCGAAACCCATCTCAGATATCGCCTTCAGCACCTAAGCTGCCTCCTTAGCTGCTGTTGAAAGCGCCACATACTCAGCCTCCGTGCTACTGAGTGCTATGATGCTCTGCTTCTTCGACTCCCATGAAAACGCTGCTCCAGCCAAAAAGAACGCCCAACCACTGAACGATTTGCGGTCAGAACAGTCACCTGCCCAGTCTGCATCCACAAAGCAGTGAACAGGCACACCAGTTCGATCAAAGTGCAGCATCAAGCTCGAAGTTCCTCTTAGGTAACGAAGGACGCGTTTAGCGGCCACCTCATGTTCCTTATGGGGGTCACTGCACTTCTGAGCCAACTTTGCCACACAATGAACAATGTCCGGCCTCGTAGTCATTACTAGGGTACAGCAGTCATCCAATAAGCGATTGATACTGCTTCTGGTTGGCTCGTGGACAGTCTTCCAAAACACATAGGTTCTGATAACCAACCTCCAAAGGCGTTGCATTCGGCTTACAGTCTTCCATGCCATAATCTCGTAACAGCCCGTCGATATACTGCTTGTGGCCAATTGCCACACTGCCCGTCTCTCCATCCCGCTCGATCTCCATGCCTAAAAATGTTTCAGCTCTCCGCCATCTACTACTTCGAATTCCCGTGCGATTTGAAGTTTTATGTCGACAAGGTCTTCTTTTTATGGAACAGGCAATAATTAGATCATCGACATATACAACAATTATGTTAAATTTTTCGCCGCTTTTCTTGGTGTAAGTGCATGGCTCACTGGGACATTGTACAAAACCAATACGCTGAAGAGTACTGTCCAATTTCTGGTTCCATTCACGCCCACTCTGCTTCCGACCGTATAAAGACTTGTGTAACTTCAACACCCTTTTTGGATACGCTGTGTCCACGAACCCTTCCGGTTGCCGCATGTAGACTACATCTTGTAGGTCGCTATTTAGATACGCAGCTGAGACGTCCATTTGATGCATAAACATTTTGTTCTCGACAGTGCGATCACCAATCGGAAAGAAGAATACCGAGCCACTGGGGAAAATGTTTCTTTGTAGTTTATGCCGTACTCCTGTCCACAACCTTTTGCAACTAAGCGAGCCTTGAACCGTTCCACGTTGCCGTACTGGTCGCCTTTAGCCGCAAACACCCATTTTCATCCAATAGTTCTCTCGCCAGGAGGAAGATTTACAAGACTCCATGTATTGGTGGACTGTAGTTGAGAATACTCCTTCTGCATCGCAACCTTCCATTCTTCAGCCTGTATCGAGCTCAAATCCTCCTTGACTCCAATCGGTACTTGGACGTCGGCAACTCCAATAGCGTTAAGCATATTATACTCCTTACGTGGTCGTCCTGGCCTTCCAGTACGAATTATCTTAGGCCTACCTGAGCCTCGCTGAACTCGTGCGACGCTATCAACCAACTCGTCTTCACCATCTTCGGCTCCCGACTGTCCGTCCCTTGCATGATCTCCGTCATTTTCATCGTGACCCCCATGTATCTCCTCACCAAAAACGCTTCCGTTTTCTGCCAATTCTACTGTCGATATATCCTCTGTTTTTGTTATATCGTGCTCAAGGAACACCACATCTCTGGCTTCCTTGATAGTTTGCGTATCAGGATTGAAGAGTCTATACGCTTTGGCAGTTTTTGAATACCCAACCAGTATATGCTCTATTCCTTTCTGAGAAAATTTTCTTTTCATTGTCTTGTCTAGCACAATTGCCTTTGTACCAAACACCTTAAGATGGGATACGCTGGGCTTTTTCCCAAACCATGCTTCGTATGGAGTCATGTCTGGCAATGTAGACGTTTCTGATCGGTTCCTCAAATACATCGCAGTCATTATCGCTTCCCCCCACAGGTACTCGTTCTCATTAGCGTGAACCATAATGCTCCTTGCCATTTCCACTAGCGTCCGATGCGTCCGATTTGCACGCTCAGCCACGCCGTTTTGCTGTGGTGTATGGGTGTATGGGAGTGTATTATCGCTCCGTATAGCTTTAATCTGCTGCCCAGTTTGCTTCTCAGCCAACAACATAAATTCTTTGAACTTCTCAAACACTTGGTCTTTTGTTTTAAGCATATACACCGATACATAACGCGTCTTGTCGTCTATGAATGTAGCAAAATCACGCGCTGCACCTTTGGAAACTGTACTCATAGGACCGCACACGTCCGTATGGATCAGCCCCAACACTTTGTTCGAACGATTTTCCGCCACTTTTGGAAATTGTTTCACACATATCTTGCTTTTCGCACAAGTCTCGCAAACAAAGTCATTCGTGCTACCGGTTACTCCGCGTAGACCATACACTAGTTCTTTTCGAATCATGGATTTTAAACTTTCGAAATTTAAATGTCCGAATCTATTGCGCCACGTTATTACTTGATTTGTTTTCCCTTTTGCAGCCAAAGCCTGTTTGTTCTTATTTTCGAAAATAAACAAGTGATTCTGTTTGTTCGCTTTTAATACCGTTTCGCCGTTCTTAATCTTGACACTCGCACTATTTTTCGAAAGACTTATTTCGAACCCGTTATTAGTTGCTCTCGACACCGAAATAAGATTAGACTGAAGGTTTTGTACGAACAACACATCAACCAATTCAATAATGTTTTCTTGCCATTTTTTCAAAGTCATTCGTGCTACCGGTTACTCCGCGTAGACCTTACATTAATTCTTTTCGAATCATGGATTTTAAACTTTCAAAATTTAAATGTCCGAATCTATTGTGCCACGTTATTACATGATTTGTTTTCCTTTTGCAGCCAAAGCCTGTTTGTTCTTATTTTCGAAAATAAACAAGTGATTCTGTTTGTTCGCTTTTAATACCGTTTCGCCGTTCTTAATCTTGACACTCGGCCTATTTTTCGAAAGACTTATTTCGAACCCGTTATTAGTTGCTCTCGACACCGAAATAAGATTAGACTGAAGGTTTTGTACGAACAACACATCAACCAATTCAATAATGTTTTCTTGCCAAAACAGTGTTACTGTTCCAATGCCTTCAGCCTCAATGTAAGTTTCTTCAACCAGCACTATTTTTTCCTTATGCTCACGAATTGAAACAAATAACGATTTGTTTGCACATAAATGGGCTGTTGCCCCACTGTCAATGCACCAAATATTACTCGTTAGTCCACTTTGGCTCGCTGCGGCAGCGAAAACCGAGAACGACTTTTTGTTCTCCTCGCGTTTGCTCACACTATTGTTATCCTTTTCTGATCTTGCGTTTTTCTGTTTTGAGTAGCATTTTGCCGAAACATGCCCGTAACGACCGCAGTTCCAACATTCCACATTTTTCATGTCTTTCTTATGCTTTTCCTTTTCGGCACGCGACGAGTAGATTTTTTGTTCCGCTTTATTGTCCATTTTGTCTCCCACTTTTCTGGAGGCTGGACAACAAAATTATTACAAGCATTTCTTCTGGGACTGGTTGATCGATCTCTTGTAATTTCTCGATGACGTCATTGAAATTACTCAAATGCACTGTGACACTGTCTGACTCTGACATCTTCATATACAGCAACTGTTTAAACAACTGTATTTTACGCGCTGGTCCACTATGTGAACACTAGCCAGCTTTTTCCAAGCTTCCATCGATGGTTTGCAGTGTTCAAGACGGTGTTATATAGGAGTACCTTGTAGTCCAAACTAAGGGGCGAGCGGCTATTGATAAGCCAGTGGAGGCTGTTGGCTTTGAGCTTTAAATGCGTTCTTTTGGCTTCAATGTGGCTGCGCCAGGTAAGCCGTCTATCGAGGTGTACGCCAAGATATGTTACTCCATTTGCTATCGGAACCACTGTGTTGTTGAGCATAAGTGGAGGGCAGTCTTGCCTGTTAAGAGTGAACGTTACTTGTTTGCATTTTTGTTTGTTAACTTTGATTCGCCAGTCGGATAGCCATTTCTCCACTGCCACCAGGTGTATAGCAAGTTGCGCCGTTGCTTGCTTGGGGCATCTCGCGCGACTTAGGATCGCTGTGTCGTCTGCAAAAGTGGATGTGGTTAGATTCCTGCTCGTTGGGGTGTCCGCAGTGTAGATAAGGTAGAGTGTTGGTCCAAGCACGCTGCCTTGAGGAACTCCGGCTCCAATGATGTAGTCATCGGACATGGCTTAATTACATCTTACTGAGAATTTCCTGTTGTATAGGTATGACTTCAGAAGTTTGTGAGTGTTGTTTGGGAGCATTTCTATAATTTTGTGCAATAGACCTTCTAACAATACTCTGTCGAAAGCTTGTGATACGTCCAGAAATATCGCAGTGCAGTACTCCCTTTGTTCGAATGTATTTCGGATTTCTGAGGTTATGCGGTTGACTTGCTCAATGGTTCCGTGTTTTTCTCGAAAGCCGAATTGATGAATCGGGATTTTGTTGTGTGTTTTGAGATATGGGGTAATGTGTGCCAAGAAGCATTTTTCAAAGAGTTTTGATAGACACGTTAGTAAAATAATTGGTCTATATGATGAAGCGATTGTGCGGTCTTTGCCAGGTTTTGGTATCATTATAATGATCGACTTTTTTCTCTGGAAAGTGTCCGTTTCTTGTTATTGCATTGAAGAGCTGGCAAATAGCTCGAATAGCACAGAAAGGAAGTTCAATAATCATTTTTGGTGATATTAGGTCGCATCCTGGAGATTTTTTTGGGTTGAGTTCGTTCATGATACAATTATATAAGGTAGTCCATTCCACTGACATATCGTTCGGGTTTGGTCCCTTAATTCCAAACTGTCAAACTGAAAGGTGATTTTGTTTTCATACCTTTAACCCTTAAGTGGCCAAGCAAAAAATGACTTTTTGCTTTTATTGTCGCAAGCACGTGCTAGGCGTAAAGTTTATGAAAGTGCATTGAAAAAAGAGCTTTGTGGGAACAAAACAACATGAACTCATATTTTTACATATTGTTAAGGACACATTTCAAATAACTACAAATTTAAAACCCACATTGTTAAACGCCGCTGAGCAGGTCGATATAAGTGTAAACATAAAAAAATTTTATTTTAAGATACGCATACACTTTAGAATTAAGAACTTAAACAAAAGATTGGCTGTCCAAAAACAAAAACAAAGAATAATGTCAAACTCTAAACTTATTAAAATAAAATTATAAACACTACAACTCTTGTCATAACTAAGAAAAACTTTTAGCCCCATGCTCCGTGTAAGGGTTAATCAAAGTACTGTGTAGCCTTTTCACTCGCACTATTCAACGCTTACTATATTAAAACAAAAATAAGGGACTTATGTCAACGAATGGACTACCTTATATAATTGTATCATAAGTTCGTTTATGATTTTGAATAACTCATGTGGCCTAAATACAATAGGTTCATACGTTGATGTGTCGATAGAGATCCCGTTTGATGATGTGTTGGGCTGAAATACATTTTGAAGATGCTCTGCAAATCTGACGGCTCTTTCTTCGTCGCTTCGAGCCCAGTTGCCTGTGGATGTCCTTATTGACATTGCAGATTCGATTGGTGCGCAGAGAGATGAGTGTGCTCTCCAAAATGGGAACTTGGACCTCATTGGGGATAACTGTTCTATGTAATGTTTTTGGGACCCTTCTTCTTCATGACGAATTGAAGCTGAGACCCTCTCTGTAGCGTCTTTTAACCTTTGTTTTGCGGATGGTGATCTGTTGGATTGCCATTCGCGCCGTGAGCGTCGCTTTGCTGGAACGAGCTGCTCTATTTCAAAGTTCGTGTATCTATTATTGTACGATGTTTTTTGCGTTTGTGGAGTTGATACGCGAGCTGCTGCGACCAAGACGGATTCAAGAGTGTTTGTGGATAAGTTGATATTAGCTTCGTCATTCAAACGTGGATACAACTTAATGTGCGAACTTATATATTTTATGTACTTCAGCCAATTGGTTTTATTCGTTGTTAGTCTGAATGGTTTATCTGCCGCAACTGGATGTAGATTTAGATGAAGAAGTACAGGCGAGAAGCCGTTGGCGTTCCACAGTGCTATACGGAGTAGAGCCATTGATTATTTAGTCTGTTTTTGAGCAAGAAGCAGCTCAATCAAAACGTTCTGGTTTCGCATAAGATCTTGCATAGTTGTCTGCATGAATGACATGAGCTCCATTATACTTTGTTGAAGATTACATATCATTGTGTCAAGTTTGTTCGTAGACGGTTCTTCTGGTTGATGAGGGGAAACTGATGATCTTGGATTGGTGGGAGCGGTACTTTTAAGACCCAATTTTAGAGCAGTTGCATAGCTTGCGGATTTGTCGGTGACCTCATTATTGGCTAAAGATTTAACAGCTGAAGGGGGGAAGACATTACGTGTAGATTTCATAGGTGGGGTATGTGAATGAGCAGTGGTCACTCTTTGGTGTGTACGACTTTTCAGTTCCTTGTAGACTGGACAGCCCCTGTAGTTAGCCGTATGGTTGCCTCCACAGTTTCCGCACTTTTTGCTGCTGGGATCCTCTTTATTTTTTGGGCATTTGTGAGATTCGTGAAGGTCTCCACAAGCAACGCATACTGGACGAAGCGTGCAATACGACCTTGTGTGGCCATATTCCTGACAATTAATCCATTCCACCGGACCATTTCTTTTATGCGGCTCCTCTACCGTAATTCTTCGGTGTAGTAGGAACTGGAGAGTAAAGATTGGATGCACTTAATTTTTTTTCAGAGGCTTGGATTTGGTTTCGGGTTTAAGTTCTACCTTTTAAAAGAGGTTGAGGCTTTCTTTCTCTTTTCAAAATTTAATAACATTTTTTACATTTAAACCTTTCTTCATCAGTGCTCTTGTAACTTCATCTGGTGTTACTTCCGGCTCGATACCTTTTAGTACTACTTGCTGGCCCTTACTGCTTTTTAATTGGTACGTGTAGAAGTTTTTATTATTCTCGTTTAAATACTTCGACAAAAATCTGTAGTTTGATTCTGTATTAGTCTGAATTTTAGTTTCATGAATAATTCCCTTTGTTAATGGAATTATAGGGAAATTGTCTGGTCCTATTAGATTCAGTATCGAGTTTACGAGAGCATTCGAACTTTTCTCTCCGATTTAAATCGGCGGAGGCTAGGCTTTTTGTTGTCCCCTACGATGACTTCAGGAGGTGTATCATCGGATTTATCTGCCAAAATAGCAAATCTGTTTGCTTCTATGGGCTTCTCTATTGTAGATTGTTTTGAGGTGCCTCGAGTTATTTTAGCAGAGTTACCAAGACTAGAGTTCTGCGGGCTAAGCTTTCATTTTATTTGTATGTAGCGATCCATACCAGTCTGTACGGCCGAACGTTGGTTTGAAGGGGGCACGCTGGTGTAAGATGCTGCATTATTTGCTTGCACAGCAGTTTCCGATATTACGGTAGATGGTATTGCGCGAGCAGTCGATACCATTGTAGTTGTTGTAATAGTTGCCGTTGCAGTTGCTAATGACGTCACTGTACTGGTGACCGGGGCTATGCAGTCAGGCATGAGTGAAGGGTATGGTTGGTTGGTTGATTGGTTTTATCCAACCAGAGCGCAGCAGAGCAAGAACGCGCCCTGCCTTGCAATGATGGATAGAGTTCATTACTCGGGGTTGGGGTTATTGATCGCGGTTGGATATTTTTTGTTATGGTAGGCTTGCGGTCGTAAATTTTGTAATTTAGGGTTAAACAGATAAATTTACGACAATATCCTTAATCATCAATATGGTGAAGTAACTGCATTATAATCATATCCTTTAAATATGGTATTGCGACTGCTGTACAAATGCTTTAATTGAAAAATTTCTTCAGAAGATAAGGGCTCCGAATCTACTACGTAAATACCCAAGTCAGAGGATCTTATAGGCTCCGTATAAAAATTCCGCACATTCTCGAATCGTCTACCTCTGCTTTCTTTAAATATTATTAAATTTTTTCTTTTTTCAGTCTCTATTCTCTCTTGGATAGGTAAATTCTCTTCTTCGCCAATTCTCCGGTGAATTTGCTCTAAAATGTTTGTTGGCTTTCTAACAAAATTTTTTAAATGTTGCAAATAATTTTCAAAAGCATAAGCAAAGCCTTTAACTGGATCGCCAACCTGTGGTATAATTATAAAATTTGAAATAAATAGGTTCAACATTCGATTCCAGGTTTCCAAATTAATTTTTCTTTGATATGGGCGGCAAAGTTCGTTGATATGGGCAGGGGACAATGCAATAACAAAAACACATAGTATTGGTCGCCAGATAATTCATTATTGAGTACAAACATTCCCGTATATGATACAGTAAAAATTGTCTAAATTACGTCGCTTTCCAGTTGTATACTTCACTTAAGTCTTGGCTTCTTACGAATTCCTTAGGCATCTATTTGCGTATGTCAATTAATTTTTGAGATATTTTAGATTTCTTGTCGGTCGTCAATTTATTATAAGTCTTATTTGTCATCAATCGAACAAGAATTTTACGCATGACTCCTAAGTCCAATAAATGCATGCAGTCTAGTGGAATTTGGGAAACCATTTTTACATTCACCGTTTTAAAGGGTGTCATTTTTGTCAATTATTATTTTAAGTGATGATCGGAATATTTCCCACTTTTGAAGTCCTCGTCGGTTATTAAGTCTTCACTCTTTGTGGTATATGTTAAAACACAATTTTTTTTTTCCGACTTGTATGTATTTTGAACATCCATGCGAAGATGTATGTCCATGACTCCCACTGATGTAAGCCCTAGCTGGGGCATCACAACAATAGCCCTTAATTTTAATTGTATATTTCTTTCGTCTGTGTCAATTCCATTTTGAAGAAGATCTTTTAGCTCACAAGTAACATGGCTTAAAAATTCGTCCAGACTATTGGGCTTAGATTTTCCCAAAAATATTCCAACAGGAGAATTTTTAATATATGTGACTTTTATCAAAATTGGCCATAAAGTATTTGAACTTTTGAATAGAGGAAATCCATCAAAATTTATTTATTTTATTTATTTATTTTTTAACTTTTTATTTCTTGAATCTTCTCTTTGCCAGACTAACAAGAGGTGTATCTTATCTTATATTTTAAACTTAACTAACAGTCATATTGACTGATACGGAGTTAGACGGCCCTAAAAATCGATTGCTGGGTTGGGAGGTCGTTGCGTCTAAGGCGGGATACGCTAGAAAGCCGAGTGAATCCCCGAAGACAGTATTTCTTTGTGTGACTCTTTTTGCTTCTGGATTTCGTCTTTCACTACGAGGATGCCCAGATCCCGGTGGATGTTTTCGCTGTGAACATCAAGATTTTTGATTGTGCGCGCTGTATGATGTCTATGTTGCCGCTGCTCCCGTTCCCCCACAGCCATACGGGAGCCATACGTCCAGATTGCACAGTAGGCCAGGCACAGTGGCGATCGTGAGTTTATGATCCAGTGGAGGCTGCTGGCTTTCAGTTTTAGGTGCATCTTTTTGCACTCGATTTGCTTACGCCAGGTAAGTCTTCTGTCAAAGTGGACGCCAAGGTACGTTACTTCGTTAGCTTGAGGGATCTACATGCCGTTTTGTAAAAGCGGAGGGCATGTTTGTCTATTAAGAGTAAACGTTATATGTTTACAATTTTGTTCGTTTATTTTAATGCGCCAGTCGGACAGCCACCTTTTCCACTATTGTGAGATGATTAGCCAGTTGGGTTGTTGCCTGCGTTGGGCATCTGGAGCGACTAAGGATAGCGGTATCGTCGGCGAACGTTGAGGTTGTTAGTTGTGCGCTCGTAGGAATACAAAACATATAGACACGGGCCGAGTGCGCTTCCTTGTGGAACTCCAGCTTCGATGGTGTAGTCGCCCGAAGTAGCTGCGTTGCATCTCACGGAGAATACCCTATTGTAGAGGTATGATTCCAGTAGCTTGTGGGTGTATGTTGGCAAATACGTTTGAATTTTGTGCATAAGTCCGATGAGCCAAACTTGGTCGAAAGCTTAAGATACGTTGAGGAAAATAGCGCTGCAGTATTCTCGCTGTTCGAAGACTGAGCGTATTTCGGATGTTAATCTGTTGAATGGTCTTTTCCAGGCTTCGGTATCATTATAATGATGGATTTTTTCCACTTTTTTGGGAAATAGACAAGATAAATGATTCCATTAAATAGTTTGCAAACGACCTCTATAGCGCATTTTGGAAGTTCAATCAGCATCCTTGGGGTCAATAGGTCACCACCGGGAGGCTTTCTTGGTCTTAGCACTCTTATGACTTTTTCTATTTCGTTCGGCCGGAATGAAGGTGCTGCTGGCTGAGGGGAGGACTCTGGCTGTAAGCTGGCAGGGCGAATGAACTTGAAGCTGGGATTGGCTGGAAGACACTTTGGAGATTTGTGGCGAATGTTTCAGCTCGGTCTTCGTCGCTAATTTGGGGCGCTAAAATTGGGGTGAGCCCTCCACAGGGGGTACTTCGTGCTTGTTAGCGAGAGAATATGGATGTACCTCAGCTGTGCATTTTCTTCCTGTTGGTGAAGAGCCTGGTCGAGTGATCGGGTTGCTTCCTTAAGGCGTTGTTTTGAAGCTGATGATCTGCTGTTTTGCCAATCACGACGCGTGCGCTTCCAGGGCACTTCGTGAGTATGTATGTATGTATCCATTATGCAGCATCCCGCAAATGGATATATTCCTCGGACCGAACTTTCGTCTGATTCAATCGGAGGAACAGCAAACGTTCTGTTTAAATTTTTGCATACATATCGACAATGTACTGATGAAACAACTGACGACATTTCAATATATGATTGTCATCGGTCTTCCGAACCATTAATCGGTATGAGTAAAAGTTCATCGCGCTGCACTTTTTATTCGTTTCTACACCATTGACTGGATCTACCATCCTCACATTGAAATGATATCCATCGGCACCATCCCAGCAGATGAGTGGATACTGCAAAGCATCGTAACAACGGTGAGTTTCTGCGACGTTTACCAATCGATCGTTTCGTCGATGGAGAACAATATCTCGAGGTTGGAACTTATCCCCGACTATGACAATTGCCACTTCGTCTATAGTTGGAGCATTGTATCTCCTGATATGTTCTCCAGCAGGCGTTTTGTCTGCATGAGTGACAATTTTATGGGTATCCGAAGGCATCATATCGATTGCTGTTTTGAACAAACGCACCAAATGGTTCCGTTCGTGAAAAAGCTTCTGTAGCTGCGAAATAATGGGCTTCTTCACCGAGGTATTGATTCCATAACGTTCATTGACTTCAGCTCCATCATCATCAATGAAGTACATTTGAAGAAATTTGTGTTCGCTGTCTGAGAACGGAAGCAGGGAACCGGCTTTGTGATTTGTCCTTTGATTTTTAAAGTTGGCATGAATTGCGCAGTTATAATTTCCGCACCAAATGACGTCATTTGGAAGCAAGAGTTGTATTTCCTAATGTTCGACAGGAAATCCTTCGATTCAGCAGTAGATCCAGCTAGAGAGTGCAGAGGCTCTGGTGGTGCTTCAAGTTGAGGCAATTTCACTTTCCCGGAAGCGCAACACAATCCTTTTGGTTCGTTGTTGAATTTGAGAGCATAACAGTGTGTGCAGACCTGATTCATCCGGCCAATAACGACATTGCGATTCGAGCTGTAATCAACAGTTGGATTATATCGGAATGCAAGACGATTGTATTGCTGGTTTCGATCTGTTGGAAGCTGTAAACGCGCTTCAGCTACCCTTGCCCTGTCGCGTTCATTATTTTGAGACCGAATCAAATCGATTGCGGCAGAACGCGACTGCCTAACTCTCAATCGTGTTCGCTCAAGGCTAGCTGCTCGCGTTTCTGCTGTCTCCGCGTTGTGCATCCGCATGGCTCTCAGCCGCTCAGTCTCTCGAATGGACCCACTCTTCGTCAGTCCTATTCGAAATGTTACGTCTTTTTGCTTTTGTATTGCGAGTAAGACGACCAAAATTCGACTTCTTGGGTGGCATGACTTCGTAACTTGACATCATCCGCATACTGTAATATGCACATATATGCACTATTAATATCATATATATATATCGACCACCCACTGTACCAAGAGTACTTAAAGGGTACACACTGTAACACTTTGTCGCAGTGTTTATGTTATCCAAGGTCTCGGTCATAAACCTAAGTGCACCGAAATATGAATCGCCCGCTGAGCCTTTGCTGTACGCCGAAAAGTGCATGTGTCCGAATATACGTAACACGAGTGGACCTTATGCATGTCCACATACCTCCGCCTAAGCGAACATAACATAAATATATATTAATATATAAATATTTAAGAATACATAACCGTCTCTCCGCTGCCTATTTGGGCAGCGCAGCTACGAGACTTAGACTTCCTTTAACTCATTAGTAAATTTGTAAAATAAGAAACTCCCATGAGCCCGGAGCGGCAACAACACCTGCTCCGAATACAACTCAAACCTTAAATAAAATAAAGTTATGCTAAACCTTCAAACCAACCGATATAATCAATAAAACTAGGAACACGACCACAAACCTGGGGAGCCTTCAAGAAAACATTACAATACATAAATGTAGTAGCATAGTTTACAACACTAGGAAAATCGTTGACAAAAAGAACAAACAGAAGAGGTCCTAAGTGACTACCTTGTGGGACACCAGATGAAACGTTTATAATCTGTGATGAACTGTTTTTAAACAAAACACGCTGCGGGCAGTTCGATTGATAGGAGGTCAACTATAGTCAACTATATGTGGAGAAAACCACATAAGACACAGCTTATGAAGGATGAGATGGTGGTTCACAGAATCAAACTCTTTTCTAAAGTTAGTTTATACCAAATCAGTTTGCATGCGGCTCAGAAAACCTCTGTGGATAAACGAAGTGAGTTCATGAAGGTTAGTTATGGTAGAGCGATGCTTGACAAAACCATGCTGTGAAGTGGAAATAATGCTTTTACAAAAATGTTGCAGTTGGAAAGTAACCAGTTTCTCAAGCAGTTTGGGAATCGCAGATAGCTTAGCAATCCCTCGGTAGTTCTCAATAAGTGCTTTAGAGCCTTTCTTATGAAGCGGAATAATAAATGATTCATTCCATCTCTTGGAAGGACATGCCAGCTCCAAGGATAAGTTGAATAAGATAGTGAGGGAATAGCAATGGATATCAGAACAGTACCTTAGAAGACAGCTAGAAACATTACCATTACATAAACAGGACCAGCAGAGAATGAGATATTTATTGTTGAAAGAGCTTCGAACACATCCTGAATTCAAAATTTTGAAAAGTAAATGTTGTTTATATAAGATAGGGAAGGAGGAAAAAGATTTGATTTACGTTTCATATTGACAAAAGAATAAAAGGAGCTTGGATCATTTCGAAAGTTTACCTTACAATTTATGATATACTGCTTTTAAAGTTAATCGTTGAGAATAATGTAGTAATAATTATTAATAATAATAATACTTTTTTGCGAACATAAAGAAAGTTTGACTGATGGCACATCGACCCTGACTTAAGAAACTTTTTCAGGAAGCGATAGCGGCGGGGACCGAATGACAGAGGATGACACATTGGAAAAAATAAGGTCCAGAAATCTGCCATGAGAGTTATGAATTGGATTAATTTGGAGCAGAGCAAGATCGGTTAAGCCATCGATAAAGTCGTTATGACAACTGGAAAGCAAGGAATTGTCTACCTCAGACGGGATCCAGGAAATGATGGGAAGGTTGAAATCTCCCATGATTAGGATTAAATCACGGTCCTTGGCCAACGAAGAAACAGACCTAATGGCATCAAGATGGTGAAAGTACACAATATCTTCAGCCATAGGAGGAATGTAGGAACAGGTCAGGAAAATATGAGACGAGCCAGTTAAAATTTCCACCGCAATGAACTCAATTCCGAACTCGTTCGTGAAAGGAATAATTTCAGAAGGGTACTCATTAGTAACAGCAATGAGGAAACCACCTGCAAAAGTTGGACGATCCAATCGAAACACTATGAATTTGGAAACAAGAATTTCATAATCAGAGACAGAGGAGTTAAGCCAAGTTTCAGTGGGCACGATAGCATCAAAATCAAAAGAAGCACTCTTTGTAAAAAACTGGCTCAGCTTACCCAGAATACTTCTAACGTTTTGATAGCAGCAGGAAAATACTATGTTATTCAGTTTTTTGAAGCAGTTTCTGCAGGGGATAGGATTCTGAGCGTCTTTTGCTAGGAATTCATGAATGATACTGTGCTCAGGCCAAGCTATAGGATCAAGTGCTTTTACAAGGTAGGAATCAGGTAGAACTATTTTAAAAGAAGAAATAGAACGCTTATGCTTAAAGTTAAACTTAAAAACAGCTAGGAGCTACCTTAAGATGATTTAACAGGTGACTCCTGACATCATCAACAGTAGCATCCGGCATAAGCCGTGAGACAAAAATGGCCTTACGAGAAGCAACCGCCCTCAGCGTAAGTCCAGAAGATCTAACTTCAGGCGCCACACCAACCAGAGGCCTTGGAGACATCACAGCTAGAGCAGAGGGTAGATTGTCCAACGATGGGGGTTGTTCAACGATGTCCAACGATGGAGGCTCCAAGATGAGAGGTGGCTCGAGATTTGTACTTGGTACGCTGATCGCTTCTTGCAAGGGATAAATATTAGAGTGCCCTGAAGGAAGGCTCATCAAGTCCTTTGGTACTGGAAAAGCATAAGTAGGTAGACAAGTAGGCGACGGTAAAATGTTTGGTGTTGAAAATTCATCGACTTGTACAGCATGGGATGTAGGGGTATTCAGTAATTTAGCAGTCAGCAGGTTGTTGTTCGGAATTTTTCGTCTGGGGGATTCGCTTAACAACTTTAGCCCAAGGAATTGAGTTTCAAGAGCGAGGAATTGCTCATTAAGGGCCGAGAATTGCTTGCGGACATCTAGGAAACCATTTCTCGTCTGTTTCACTAAAGTCCGCATCTCTGACTCAATTTCTCTACAAGCAATGCAAGACCATGTCAGGCCAATTTTCTTTTTGATAAGGTCACTTATCCGTCCATTGTGTCCTCCACCGGCACATTTAATATGTGAGCAGTTGTTGCATAGCCAACAAGACAGGTATGAGACACCCGTGATGGATCCACCAAATTCACATTTTTTTGCAGTGCAAGAAAGACTCATTTGTGACGATTGCAGACCACTGGAGTAGCGTGTAAAGAATTTAGGCTCTCTGAAGCACTCTGTAGCCGAGAGTGGTCGATCAGATCGGATGTAAGAGACAACGTTACAAAAGAGATGTGCAACGAAGGTTTGGCGTCGTGAACAACAACAAACTCCACAGTAACTATGATGTAACGGGTAACGTCCAGAGAGTACAGCTCGGAGAGATTTATGTTAGAGAATAAAGTTGAAGCGCAACAGAGATAACTTTAAACGATTAAATGTATAAATTGGAAATAAATAGTTCAATGAACTTATTAAGTCGAATTTATTTATGGAGATTATTCGTTATATTTTCACTTTTCGCGGAAGGAGAAAGCTTGAGTTCAAGATCAAAATAATTGGAAACTGGCAAGAGCGATCGAAGAAACACGTCCAGGTACGGCAAGTGAATATACAGGAAGTTCGACTTTCGTAGTTTGTTTATTTTCGGTTTTGTTTTTTCCTTGCAAGTAAACACCTGCCGTGTTCGGGAAAGAACCAACTCGACTACACGACCCTGGGTTTTCAGAGGAAAGTCCAGCAATGGAGACTTTCCTTATTGTCTATTCGGTCTCCTTGCGCTTGGCTGTCGGACTCTCCAAAGGCGGTCCTTCAACTCAAACAAACCGAATCCTTTTTAGAAACGCTCTAACACCCGAACGCTCGTCCCGATCTGCTCCAATGGGCCTCCTTATATACTGATTGGGGCGCCCGTTAATCCTCGCTGGTTCTGCTCCTGCCGTTAATCCTGCTCCAAAACACGCCACTCTCCCCGTTGGCGGGTCGGCGTCCGTGCCCCCTCGTCCCTCTCGGTCACGGACCTTGCGTTAGAAAAAGCGCAACTACCAGAAATTGAAACACCACCTGAACCATTAAATGGCTTACTTATCGGAACGGATGCGGATTCTAAAGTGTTCCTGAAGTCAATTCGAACATTCAATTTATGTTTTAAAATGACACCGTTCGGAGCAACAGAAATTGTTCGAAATACTAATGCAAATGGTCAACATTACAATTCTACAATGTAAATCAGAGTGCAAGTTTATCATAAAATGGGCTCACTGCTGCCAATGCCAGACGAACCACATAAATTCTTACAAATCTTGTTTATTACTATTTGATTCATTTTATGCCAGACGTATCGTCAGCGAGCTAGTAGAAGCTCTATTGAACGAGCACAATGAATTGTTGAAAATATTTAAATCCCATATGCACAAATTACCAAGCGATAGTCTCGCTATCGTCACAAAAAATATTATTCAAGTAGAGCACTATGAGATTGACTTGCTGAATTACGATCAAATAATAACTTAAATATAATGTTTCCCTTTTGTTATTTTAATATTCTCTCATAGTTCACAGCGCCCTAAATGACTTTATACTACATAAGCCTAGAACTGAGTAAATTTTGTACAGAAATCATAAAGTCATCTAGTGGCAAAACAACGTTTGCCTGGCCAGCTAGGGAATGATACAATTATAGGTGGCATGCTCTCGAGTAGATAAAACATCCAGTTTGTTTATGTTAGCTAAAGATGGACTAACAAAAAATATTGTCCACGCTTCAGCAGTAAGAGATTGACTTTCTGAATTTCTGATTGTCGGGTCAGGAAGACTTTCTGATTGTCGGTTGATTAATGTTGATTTTTAAATAATGGTAATGTAATGTTTAGTGTAATGTTTATTTATTAGGCTTAAGTTTGTACAAAAGCTTAGTTGATCGCAAGCCGACTCTCTCTCGGCCGCTCGACTCAACGGGCTTTCTATAGAGCGTTTTAGCTCGAGGTGACTTGTCGGGCCGCCCTCTCTGTGTGTTTACTATTTGGCTAATGAGCCAGGGTCAGAAGTTGACCTACTGACCGTGTGCCGCGACTCCACTACTCCGGAGACACACCAGTGAGTCCGAATTGGGAGTTGTTTTGCGGGTGACCGGGGTGTTCCTGATCGGCTTCCAAAACTTGGGCGCGAGTTCACGAGCCGGCTTATCCGTGCAGGATCACGCCTGTTGGTTGCGATTTCAGGAGTCGGTAAGCCGTACGCCAGACGTATCCTTTCCTCACTTCCTTGCAAGGCTACCTGCCGTGGTCGGGCATGGCCCCACTCGACTCCGATGCCCTGGCCTCTTAGAGGAACCGTCTGACCAATGGGTTCTTTGTTGGCTTGTTCCTCCTGGAACAACGGGCGTGAGTCCCCGAGTAGGCCTATCCTTGTTTCGCAGGATCACGCCTGTTGGTTGCGATTTTAGGAGTCGGTAAGGCATACGCTAGAAGTATCCTTTCCTCACTTCCTTTTTTTTGTAATTATATATTTATTAACAATGAACTGTTATTCTAGATATAACTAAAAGTAAGGATAAATTAAGTTAAAAGATATTCCATAATTTTGGATTTAATTACATCTAGGGATAGTTCAGGGGATAATAGATGGGACAATGATTTAGAATGTTTACAAATAACGCGAAATGGATCGTGTTCCGCAAAATTAGACCTAGAAATCGGTAACCAAAAGGGGTCGGAAGGATCTAGTTACCCTATTAGGAACAGAGAACCTTAATTTTTTAAGAAGTACTCTTGAGTCAACCTGTCCACGAATAAGCACATGAAGTAGCATAACCCCCCACAAGTAAGGCGCTCTTTTAAAGGAGGTAGGTTTAGTAGTTTTAACCGGCAATTATACGACGGGAGGGAAGTGGCAGTATCCCAGTTTAAGCTTTTTAACGCAAATAGCAGAAACTGCTTTTGGACAGATTCAATCCTCATTTGGTGAACAATGTATTGCGGACTCCAAACGCTAGAACAGTATTCCAAGATAGGACGAACCAACGATACGTATAGAGTTTTAGTTGTGAAAGGATCATCAAATTCTTTAGACCAACATTTGATAAAAGCTAGCACACCTCTGGCCTTATTAACTGTTAGTGATATGTGTTCGTTATTGTCAAAAAGGACTCCAAGATCGTTAATTAGGGAAACACGATCTAAGACGTTATTCCCAAGAGAGTACGAAACGATGTGAGGCAAACTGCGATTGAACGTCATAACCTTACACTTCGAGCTGTTAAGCAAAAGTAGATTGTTTGAGCACCACAAGAAGACTTCGTTAAGGTCTAGTTGCAGGTGCCTATTAAGGAAATGGTCTGAGAAAGAAAGACATAACTTGACATCATCAGCATACATAAATGTAGTAGCATAGTTTACAACACTAGGTAAATCGTTGACAAAAAGAACAAACAGAAGAGGTCCTAAGTGACTACCTTGTGGGACACCAGATGAAGCGTTTATAATCTGTGATGAACTGTTTTTAAACAAAACACGCTGCGTGCGGTTGGATAGATAAGAGGTCATCCACTGTACTATATGTGGAGAAAGGCCATTGCCGATCTATTCGCAGAAATTTTTCAAACAACTTATTCTCCTCCTAAATTGACTGATCAGCCTTACGCATATAACATTCAAGCAGCAAATCTTATTTTCTGTCCGGTTTTTTCTGAGAACAACTTATTATCTGGTCTTTTAAGGGTAAAACCCATTTATTCGCCAGGCCCCGACGGAGTACCAGGGTGAGTGCTAAAATACTGCGCCAGGGCTCTGTGCAAACCTCTTCTAAGACTTTTCAACTTATCTTTGGAAACCTCGATTTTTCCCCTTAAGTGGAAGGAATCATTTATAATTCCCCTACATAAAAAAGGGAAAAAGTCCGATGCTGCTAACTACAGAGGCATCTCTAAGTTGGCTCGGCTCGAAGGACCACAAAATGTGTAGGGGGGCGTTGAGTCCGCAAAAAGATTCCAGGATGGGGGTTGAATAATCAGAAGTCGGGGGCGTCTTCAGTTGGGTATAAAAACGCGTTCAGCTTTATTGGCTGCGTACATCGAATTGAACTTAAAAACTAGTGGAAAAAAAAAGAGATCGCCGACAGCCAACGAGCGAGAAGAGAGGCATAGAGGGGCGAGTGTGGACGCGCTCTTCAGCGCGGGTGCGCTCTTCAGCGCGGGTGCGCTCTTTAGCGCGGGTGCGCTCTTCAGCGCGGATGCGCTCTTCAGGTGAGTGGCACCACGGCCCCTCACCTAAACACTACAGTAGCAGACTTTTACTTATTAACTTACCTAGCTTAACAAATCGTAGGACAATGCTCGGTGTAGTTTTTCTGCATAACCTTATTAACGGGGATGTAGATAGCCAGCATTTACTAACTCGCTTAAATTTCAACATTCCTAATAGAAGGACTCGAAACTTTAGTCCTCTGTTCCTTAGCCGTTGTAGTTCGACATATGCACTGCATGACCCTTTTAGGGTATTATGTTCGAACTACAATGGTCTCTACTCTATTACATCTCTTTCCTGTCCCTCTAATTTAAAATATAGAATTTTAAATTTCCTTACTAACTCCTCTTAGCTTAATAATTAACCAATAACTTAATATACTCTAACAAATCGTTTCTTGAGCGCCCCTCGGTCGTGTGGGCCTCTAAGCTTTATGATGAATACAGGAATGCTAGCTGATGCTCTTATTGATGCACAAGCCATTTCCAAAATCTGAAAGACCGCGAAAAAAAAAAAAAAAAAAAAACCCCATAAGACACAGCTTATGAAGGAGGATGGTGGTTCACAGAGTCAAACGCTTTTCTAAAGTCAGTGTACACAACATCAGTTTGCATGCGGCTCAGAAAACCTCTGTGGGTAAACGAAGTGAATTCAAGTAGGTTAGTTGTGGTAGAGCGATGCTTGACAAAACCATGCTGTGAAGTGGAAATAATGCTTTTACAAAAATGTTGCAGTTGGAAAGTAACCAGTTTCTCAAGCAGTTTGGGAATCGCAGATAGCTTAGCAATCCCTCGGTAGTTCTCAATAAGTGCTTTAGAGCCTTTCTTATGAAGCGGAATAATAAATGATTCATTCCATCTCTTGGGGAGGACATGCCAGCTCCAAGGATAAGTTGAATAAGATAGTGAGGGAATAGCAATGGATATCAGAACAGTACCTTAGAAGACAGCTAGAAACATTACCATTACATAAACAGGACCAGCAGAGAATGAGATATTTATTGTTGAAAGAGCTTCGAACACATCCTGAATTCAAAATTTTGAAAAGTAAATGTTGTTTATATAAGATAGGGAAGGAGGAAAAAGATTTGATTTACGTTTCATATTGACAAAAGAATAAAAGGAGCTTGGATCATTTCGAAAGTTTACCTTACAATTTATGATATACTGCTTTTAAAGTTAATCGTTGAGAATAATGTAGTAATAATTATTAATAATAATAATACTTTTTGCGAACATAAAGAAAGTTTGACTGATGGCACATCGACCCTGACTTAAGAAACTTTTTCAGGAAGCGATAGCGGCGGGGACCGAATGACAGAGGATGACACATTGGAAAAAATAAGGTCCAGAAATCTGCCATGAGAGTTATGAATTGGATTAATTTGGAGCAGAGCAAGATCGGTTAAGCCATCGATAAAGTCGTTATGACAACTGGAAAGCAAGGAATTGTCTACCTCAGACGGGATCCAGGAAATGATGGGAAGGTTGAAATCTCCCATGATTAGGATTAAATCACGGTCCTTGGCCAACGAAGAAACAGACCTAATGGCATCAAGATGGTGAAAGTACACAATATCTTCAGCCATAGGAGGAATGTAGGAACAGGTCAGGAAAATATGAGACGAGCCAGTTAAAATTTCCACCGCAATGAACTCAATTCCGAACTCGTTCGTGAAAGGAATAATTTCAGAAGGGTACTCATTAGTAACAGCAATGAGGAAACCACCTGCAAAAGTTGGACGATCCAATCGAAACACTATGAATTTGGAAACAAGAATTTCATAATCAGAGACAGAGGAGTTAAGCCAAGTTTCAGTGGGCACGATAGCATCAAAATCAAAAGAAGCACTCTTTGTAAAAAACTGGCTCAGCTTACCCAGAATACTTCTAACGTTTTGATAGCAGCAGGAAAATACTATGTTATTCAGTTTTTTGAAGCAGTTTCTGCAGGGATAGGATTCTGAGCGTCTTTTGCTAGGAATTCATGAATGATACTGTGCTCAGGCCAAGCTATAGGATCAAGTGCTTTTTCAAGGTAGGAATCAGGTAGAACTATTTTAAAAGAAGAAATAGAACGCTTATGCTTAAAGTTAAACTTAAAAACAGCTAGGAGCTACCTTAAGATGATTTAACAGGTGACTCCTGACATCATCAACAGTAGCATCCGGCATAAGCCGTGAGACAAAAATGGCCTTACGAGAAGCAACCGCCCTCAGCGTAAGTCCAGAAGATCTAACTTCAGGCGCCACACCAACCAGAGGCCTTGGAGACATCACAGCTAGAGCAGAGGGTAGATTGTCCAACGATGGGGGTTGTTCAACGATGTCCAACGATGGAGGCTCCAAGATGAGAGGTGGCTCGAGATTTGTACTTGGTACGCTGATCGCTTCTTGCAAGGGATAAATATTAGAGTGCCCTGAAGGAAGGCTCATCAAGTCCTTTGGTACTGGAAAAGCATAAGTAGGTAGACAAGTAGGCGACGGTAAAATGTTTGGTGTTGAAAATTCATCGACTTGTACAGCATGGGATGTAGGGGTATTCAGTAATTTAGCAGTCAGCAGGTTGTTGTTCGGAATTTTTCGTCTGGGGGATTCGCTTAACAACTTTAGCCCAAGGAATTGAGTTTCAAGAGCGAGGAATTGCTCATTAAGGGCCGAGAATTGCTTGCGGACATCTAGGAAACCATTTCTCGTCTGTTTCATAAAAGTCCGCATCTCTGACTCAATTTCTCTACAAGCGATGCAAGACCATGTCAGGCCCATTTTCTTGTTGATAAGGTCACTTATCCGTCCATTGTGTCCTCCACCAGCACATTTAATATGTGAGCAGTTGTTGCATAGCCAACAAGACAGGTATGAGACACCCGTGATGGATCCACCAAATTCACATTTTTTTGCAGTGCAAGAAAGACTCATTTGTGACGATTGCAGACCACTGGAGTAGCGTGTAAAGAATTTAGGCTCTCTGAAGCACTCTGTAGCCGAGAGTGGACGATCAGATCGGATGTAAGAGACAACGTTACAAAAGAGATGTGCAACGAAGGTTTGGCGTCGTGAACAACAACAAACTCCACAGTAACTATGATGTAACGGGTAACGTCCAGAGAGTACAGCTCGGAGAGATTTATGTTAGAGAATAAAGTTGAAGCGCAACAGAGATAACTTTAAACGATTAAATGTATAAATTGGAAATAAATAGTTCAATGAACTTATTAAGTCGAATTTATTTATGGAGATTATTCGTTATATTTTCACTTTTCGCGGAAGGAGAAAGCTTGAGTTCAAGATCAAAATAATTGGAAACTGGCAAGAGCGATCGAAGAAACACCTCCGGTTACGGCAAGTGAATATATAGAACTTGAAGATCATTAATTCGCCTAGCTATATTTTTAACTACATTTTTATGTTGGAACACTATATTGAAACAGCAAATATCCTATCTGTACTATAATCATATCATTCCGAAGTGTGTCTCTTTACAAAAATTCGATATTCAATTATCCGATTTAGATGGTAACTATGATAAAAATGTTCAAATAAATTTAACACGTTTATCACTCTTTAAAAAGTATTTAAAAGAAGTTCTAGGTTTGATTGATCACTGATCAAAGTTAATTTTCAAAATGAAAACTTTTGTTTGTGATCTCTGTATAGAAAGTCCTTCCTTTAAATATCGGTATGGATTAAAACGTCACATTCTAAAAAACACAACTTCAGCAAAACAAAAGCACGATCCTCATACTATAATTGCTACTTCTGTCCTGAAGTGAAAACGTACTGGCTCCGAAGTGAATTATACAACCATTTCTTAATGGATCATCCAACGATATTAATGGAAATATTTAACTTAACACGAACTTCAAAATATTTCTTTTAAATTTCAATTATTGTTTTTCATTTAATTTCGAATAAATTTGAACTAAAACTTGATAAAAATAAAGTCCAAAAGTAATAAATCCAATAGTAAATTTTTTTTTTTTTAAATTTTTATTTTTCATGAAACAAAAATAATTATATAATAATGAAATATGGAAATATAGTCTTTTATTTATTCATTATTTATAAGCCAATCAATTAAAATTTTATCAAATTCCTCCTCCATTAAACTTATGTAATTATCATTTCCGTCATTTATTTTAAAAAATATGTGGTCATCGTCCGGGAAAGAAAATTCTGTTGATGATTTTTCCTCTCCCTCGGGGGTCTCCGGAATGAAGCACGGAGAAACGGGTATGTCGTTGTCGTCGAATTCCTCGAATATATTTTTTGAGAGTCCGGGGCATACGTTTTATCCTCGATGGTAGTTGCTAAATAATCCCATGTTGGTTCAATAAATCGTCTATGGATGACAGAGAATCATCCTCTAGATTCTTGAAAAGCTCTTCTAATTTCTAACTCGCGTATGATCTTGATGCTTATGCAACTGGGAGCTGTAATCCATTTTTATTCTGAGTTAGTACTGCTCCACAAGCGTATTTGCTAGCATCTGAAATTATGCAACATTCTTTGCTAAAATCTGGGTATTGCAACAGAGTTGGGTTTATTAATGCTGATTTTAGATGTTCGAAAGCGTTTTGCATTCTGTTTTCCATTCGAATTTTACATTTTTCCTACATAATCTTGTTATGTGTCGGGAGTATTCTGCAAAATTCTTTATGAAACGTCTGTAATAATTGCAAAATGCAATGAATCTTTTGGCGCTGTCCAACCCATCATGTGGGACTGGGTAATTTTGAATGACGTCGTATTTTTTGTCGTCGGGCAAGATTCCTTTATTTGTGCATTTATGTCCTAGGAAGGTGACTTCATGCATGAAAAATAAACATTTTTCGGGATGTAACTTTAGGTTGTGTTTCCTACCTTTCTCAAAAACATCAGTTAGGTTCTTGAGCATGTGGTTTTCGGAGCAACCTATGACTATCAAGTCATCTATCTAGGCTCCAATCCAGAGAAAGCTATAGTCATCATTCTTTGAAAGGAGTTTGGCGCTATTTTTAAACCGAATGGTAATCGCGTGAAACGATATGAACCATTGTTCGTTGAAAAGGATGTTATATCTCGTTAATTTTTTTCGAGTTCAATTTGGTGAAAACCGGACATTAAGTCAAGACATGAGAAATACTTTGCTCTACCTTGTTGATCTAAAATGTCATCGATTCTAGGAAGTGGAAATTTATCAGATAAGAGTTTTTTATTGAATTTGGGAGTGCCTTTTTTGGTACTAGCAAAAGTGGGCTATTATAAGGTGATACAGAGGGTTCTACTATTTCATCATTAATGAGTTTTTGGACTTGTTTTTGAATTTCTTCTTGTTGACTATGAGGGTTTCTGTAATTTTTTGTATATACGGGTTCATCATCACTTAATCTCAGTTTTTGTTTATAGAAATTATTTGTAACGATCGCTTCGGTTTCTAGTCCGAATACATCACTATACTGGGTGCATAATTTTGTAAGTTGATCATTGAATTGAGGTGGGAAGTCTTTTGTAAGTTGGGATAATAGGATAATACAGTTTTTTGTACGGTTTTCGGGGTCTGTTTTTACTACATTGTAGTTTGAAATTGGTTCATGATGAATATTTTTAATATTAACTACCTGATCTATATTTGTGGTATTTAGTAGTCTTACATATGCATTCTGGACTGTTGCTATGGTATTTGCTATATAGATACCTTTATGAATCTCTTGATTCGGAATCAATCAGGCATGCTCCGGTTCTCACTTTCGGTTTTCGTTTTCGTTTTGGGACCAAAACCGAGATTTTCTTTTTAGGTGCTCCGGTTTTCACAAGTTTTTAGTTATCGTTTTGCTATCGAAACGTTTCATTTTTCATAACTTCTTGCTGCCGAAACAGGTGATTTGAGGTTTGGTCAGCAGCAAACAACGCGAAGAAATGCCTTTTTTATATTCAGTTGCATCTTTTGTAGCCAAAAAGAATTAAGGGGAAAAGCTAGAAAAACCAAGTTAAGGGAATGCCACCTTTTCAATGGATTTCACTTTCATTTCATTCCGGTGTTTTCAACAATTTTTTTATACACTTTTAGCACAAAACTAATTAAATTAAATTAATTAATTTTTAAAAAACATATTTTACCCAATTTCAACAAATTTATCGCCATCCGTTTGATTATACAAGTATTTTTTAACTTACTTTTTCATTCTATCAAAAGTATGGCAGCTTAGGCGATAACTTATGGTGTCAAACTTATCGGTCGTTCACCAAAACGAAAATTGTTGCCGACGGCAAAATTTGATATCCGAATTTGAGGTGGGGTCAGAAATTACTCGTTTTAAAAATAACTACAAGCCTAATTGATCTTCTAGAGGTCTTAATAGAACGACAATAAACCAATAAGTCAACTATTTTTTTCCTTTTGCAAATAAGATCCGATTTAATATAGAAAAAGGCATTTACTTTTCATTTAGGCAAGACAAATTTTTTCGTTTTTGAATTCGAAAAATCTTGTGAAAGTGAAAACGGGAGCACCAATTTTTTCGTTTTCGTTTTCAAAACGAAAACGAAAATCGAAAGTGAGAACCGGAGCATGCCTGAATATACTATTTTCTTGGATATATTGAGATTATTTGGTCTAATTACAAGCCAGCCAAGAAGGCTTGAAGTCTAGTTGACAATTGTCCCTTTTGATAAAATCTATTCCCAGTATCCCATCACAAGCAATATCGAATTGCACATTAACTATATGGAAATCATGAACTTAGAAGTCTGAATTTCAATAGAAGTTATGCCTTTTCATTTGGTAACCTCTTGGCTTATACCCTGTATGTTTATGATATGATTATCTTGAATGTTTTGAAAATTATCAGAATTTTCCTTTCATATGGAAATTTCTGCACCTGTATCTAGTAGAAAAACTAATACTTTTCCTGTTGCTGCGTTTATGAAACTAACGAATGTTTTTGACTGAGATTTATAGTGTGAATCTTGTTGTTTTTTACTGACGTGTATCTAAAGGTGTTTGGGAGTTTTCCGAATTCGTTTGGGCTATTCTTATGTTGTTATTTTGGTTATTATTATTATTACGGTTATTATTGTTGTTTCCCCCACGGCTATTTCCGCCGCGGTTGTTTCCACCACGGTTATTTCCGTCGCGGTTGTTTTTTGTGTAATAACTGTTATTTTGGTTACCGTTATTTCTGTAGTAGCTATTGTTTTGATTATAACCGTTATTTTGGTAATATCTGGTATTATTATAATTACCTCGATTATTACCTCTACCGCGATAATTGTTTCTGAAACTATTACCGCGATAATTATTTTCTCGTTGGGTGTATAATATTGAATTGGCATTACCTGTCATTTCAGTACTGCATTGTATGTACTTTGTGACGGCTTCATTCATAGTTATGAAAGTGCCTGCTTCCAATATTGTTTTGAGGCTGCCATGCTCGCAGTTTTTAACCATTGTGGTTATGGCCTCCTTGGTACTGAATTTGTCAGCGTGTTCGGCCGATAGGCCTTCGTCAATGTACGAAGCTTCTAGGAGCTTCCTTAAGTTGTCTATTTCCTTAAGTTGTCTATTTTCCGTGAATTTTTCTGAATTAAGTTCATCAGGTAACGCTGTGAAGGTTTTTTGAAAATTGCAATTTTTTAATTTTTTCGATGACTCTGAAGTGAAAAACTCATTTTTTTGAAAAAAATCGGTTAATTTGTCATTGCAAAATCAAAATTATAAACAAAAAAAAAAGATCGAAAGCGTTACCTCGTAAAATATGTACAGAAATAGTGTTTAAAATTTCAAAAGGATCGGTGCAGTAGTTTTGAAGTTATGAGGGGCACCGACTTTGAAAACGTGAGTTGTGGGAATAACGCTTTAAAGTTTTAAACAAAACAAAATCCAGTGTAAAACGTTTGCAAGCAACTTCGTCAATAACTAATAACTTCGTCAATAACTAATAACTTCGTCAATTTTGCTTTAATTGACTTGAAATTTTGACACAATATTCTTCAGATATTATGCATTCAATTTAATTATATCAGAGGTTTCTCCGACTATAGTGTCTTGTAGTTTTCTGATTATTGCTTCTATAGTTCCTTCATTTTGGACTCTGTATAAAGTTGATCCAATTATTTTGGATTTAATTACTTCTACAGCCAAATTCTCGAATGTGCCTTTCGTTAGGTTAACTAACCTCAAAGCTGTTATAAATCTTTGAAGGTGTAACCTTTGCCCGTTAAATTCCGGGATGGCACTCGATATTTCTCTAATGTATGCCATTTGGGCAATGCTCTCGTCAGCTATTGCAGTTGGTTTTAATTCTAAAATGCTGTCGTTAAATTCAGAGTCGGACAAGTCCTGGTCTGATAATTCAGATTGAATAAGGACTGCCGGAACCGTAAGGTTGTTAATATCGCTTTCTTCTATTTCTTGTTGGTCAATAACTTCTTTTGATTCTGGTTCGTCACCAGCTTCAATTGTTATTGAAGTATTGAGAATAGTAGGTATAGATATATTAAGCTTGAACCTTTCTTTAACAGATGTTAGATTAGATCTTAGTCTGATCAAAAACTTTGATACTCCAGACCAGTGATCCGGATTTAACTTTTCTCTGTGTTTTATATATATAAATATTCGAGCTTCATTAAAGCATTTAACTAATATTTCTACGTGTTCATTGACCGTTGTTTTTTGTATCGGTCTATTCTGTGTTAGTGACTTATGAGATTTGTCAAATTCTGCTTTAATGCTTGATAGTAATTCATTCCATTCCATTATATTAAGGGTATGGATTATCTTTTAGAAACCATCATAACAATCGTTCTACCTAAAAGTAGATGGTCGTCTATTCTTGATTTCACTAGCACACCCGGAATTGTTGTTAATACTATTCCTTTTTGGGTTGCGGTGCAGTGAAACAATGGTGAAACGTGGCAGTTAAATGAGTTAACTCATACACACTAACTGGGGTTGTTGATACTAACTGCATGATCCTTTCTTGGAAATAGGGGTCCTTTTCATATGTTTCGTCTATGGCTTTTTGTGTACTCATACTGGAATTATTTTCTTTTAAACTTTCTTCATTTTATTTATTTATTTTTTATATTTTATTTTCATTGTACGTAAAGATAAGATTATTCATGAATATATGAAATCGTTTTTTTTTGTATATATCATAGGTGCATCTTTAACATATCAGAATTTGGCATTGAGCGTTGTTATTTTTTTTTTATATATATATGTCTAAAAATTAATTTTTATTTTTCGTTATTATTTTTTTTTATATTTTGTCCATAGTCCATTGTCCGATAGCCTGGCTTTTATTAATCGCTCTTTTTGCTATACATTTATTATGAAAAATGTATGCTTTATACAAAATGAATGCGATCAAAATGAATACAATAATTGATAATAGGATATTTGTCAATTCTGTGTTCGTAGTGCTGGACTCAATTTTATTTATTACATTTGCTGTGGAGTACACTTGTTTTACATCTACTAAACCCATTTTGGGTATTTTCTCTAGATTTGGTATATAATTTTTTGTGTAAATTGTATGATTTAATTTATTATTTATTTGCCATTCAGTTTGGCTCATTTAAAGACTTGCCTTATTTGGCTGTGTATATTGCGTTTTTTTTTTATTTGTACTTTTTATACCCTTGCAGAGGGTATTATAATTTTGGTTGAAAGTGTGCAACGCAGTGAAGGAGACATCTCCGACCCTATAAAGTATATATATTCTTGATCAGGATCACCTCCTGAGTTGATATGAGCATGTCCGTCTGTCCGTCTGTCTGTCCGTCTGTCTGTTTTTACGCGAACTAGTCTCTCAGTTTTAAAGCTATCGTCTTGAAACTTTGCACACACCCTTCTTTCCTTTGCACGCAGTATATAAGTCGGAACGGCCGGGATCGGCCGACTATATCCTATAGCTGCCATATAACTGATTGATCGGAAATGGTATAACTTTGACGTTTTTAAAGTTAGAGAGTTCAAATTCGACATGAGAGCATTTTTTGGCAAAACATTACGACATGCCAAATTTCATAAGGATCGGCCTACTATATCCTATAGCTGCCATATAACTGAACGATCGGAAATGATTCAACTTTCGTGTTTTTGAAGATAGAAAGGTGGAATTTAGTACAGATTCTATTTTTGGTTAGTTAATCCAACCTACCAAATTTCATTAGGATCGGCCGACTATATACTATAGCTGCCATATAACTGAACGATCGGAAATGAACCAACTTTTGTGTTTTTGAAGATAGAAGTTTGGGACATTTTTAGATTTTGTATTATAATAAATTGGGTTATATTATCATATTCTTATAAGGATCGGCCAACTATATCCGATGTTTGCGATATATATCCGGTTTTAACTGCAAGGGTATATAAACTTCGGCTCCGCCCGAAGTTAGCTTTCCTTTCTTGTTTTTTTATAAAACCTGCCTATAATTTTTTTTTATATATATATTGGTTGTTTTTCTTTGTTGTTCATTGTATTTTTTTACATAAAAACCTGCCTATTTTTTGTATGGTTTTCAGGCCACACACTAATTGAGCAACTTTAATGTCGCTGAATTTTACAAAGGATTTTTTTATACTTCAAAAAAAATATGCATCGCAGTGCAATACAATTTTGCGCTCTTGGTAGCGCTGTCGGTTTACTGTTCCGGGCTTAGCTTGGAGCGCTTAACGGGGCCGGTGCTAGCTGCACAGGCTTTTCTTCTTTATTTGGTTGTTGGGGCACCGGTGCTGGCACAGGTTTGTTCGCAGAAGGGTGATTCCAGGGGTCCTCTGCAGTCATTGGGGAATTTTTTCTTTATTCTCGGTAACTCCTGTTTTGGTGGTGGATTAAGTTTTATCTTGTCTTTGGATATGTTAGGTATTGCAGTGTATGTGTGTGTGTTGCTGTGGTTTTATTATTTCTTTGCGTTAGTAGGTTTTTGATGTGTTCAACTTCGGCGTGTATTTTCACCGAGTTGTTCCATTTTAATTTACTTCCGCTTTTAGTAGCTTCAGTAATTCAGCCTTTCTGGCTTTTAAACGCTGAACCACGCCACTACGTTTTGCACACATCACACTCTACTTTCTGCGATATTCTGTTTTTCCATTTAAATCATTGGAATTCCATTTAAAAGTGGCTGCTGCTGTGTGTGTTTTTTTTCGTTGATATTGTTTTTTTTTTCTTCAGTTGTTGATCCTATGATGCCTTCTGCGTTGGGGATCCTTCGATGTCCTTTGGTCCTGTCACGGTCGCCATGTAATGTTTTCTTGAAGGCTCCCCAGGTTTGTGGTCGTGTTCCCAGTTTTATTGATTATATCGGTTGGATTGAAGGTTTAGCATAACTTCATTTTATTTAAGGTTTGAGTTGTATTCGGAGCAGCTGTTGTTGCCGCTCCGGGCTCTTGGAAGTTTCTTATTTTACAAATTTACTTATGAGTTAAAGGACGTCTAAGTCTCGTAGCTCCGCTGCCCAAAGCGGCAGCGGAGAGACGGTTATGTATTCTTAAATATTTATATATGAATATATATTTATGTTATGTTCGCTTAGGCGGAGGTATGTGGACATGCATAAGGTCCACTCGTGTTACGTATATTCGGACATATGCACTTTTCGGCGTACAGCAAAGGCTCAGCGGGCGATTCATATTTCGGTGCACTTAGGTTTATGACCGAGACCTTGGATAACATAAACACTGCGACAAAGTGTTACAGTGTGTTAAGTACTCTTGGTACAGTGGGTGGTCGATATATATACTCGTATATGATATTAATAGTGCATATATGTGCATATTACAGTATGCGGAAGATGTCAAGTTATGTCTTTCTTTCTCAGATTATTTCCTTCATAGACACCTGCAATTAGACCTTAACGAAGTCTTCTTGTGGTGCTCAAACAATCTCCTTTTACTTAACTGCTCTAAGTGTAAGGTTTTGACGTTCAATCGCAGTGTGCCTCACATCGTTTAGTACACTCTTGGGAATAACGTCTTAGATCGTGTTTCCCTAGTTAACGAATTTGGAGTCATTTTTGACTCGTTTCCTTCAACGAACACATATCGTTAATAGAGCCAGAGGTGTGCTAGCTTTTATCAAACGTTGGTCTAAAGAATTTGATGATCCTTTCACAACTAAAACCGTTGTATCGTTTGTTCGTCCTATTTTGGAATACTATACTAGCGTTTGGAGTCCGCAATACTTTGTTCACCAAAGGAGGATTGAATCTTTCCAAAAGCAGTTTCTGCAATTTGCGTTAAAAAGCTTACACTGGGATACTGCCACTTGCCTCCCGTCGTACCATTGCCGGTTAAAACTTTTAAACCTACCTCCTTTAAAAGAGCGCCGTACTTGGGCTGGGTTTATGCTACTTCATGTGCTTATTATTGGGCAGGTTGACTCAAGAGTACTTCTTGAAAAATTAAGGTTCTCTGTTCCTAATAGGGTAACTAGATCCTTCCGACCCCATTGGTTACCAATTTCTAGGTCTAATTTTTCTGAACACGATCCATTTCGCTATATTTGTAAATATTATAACTCATTGTCCTATTTTGTATCCCCTGAACTATACCTAGATTCCTAGACCACAGATTTCGGCGATACGATATCAATATTAGAATCGAAAGAAATGTTGAAACTGTGAGGTTATAGATTTCAGAAGAAGATATATTTTCAGAAGTCGAGAAATCTAGCCTAAAAAGTGTAATAGATTCCTTCCCGTCATCGGATAGAGATGGTCTTTTTTTTTTTTTTTTTTTTTTTAACGTTGCTTTTGTTTGTTGAATCTTCTCTTTGCGGGACTAACAAGAGGTGTATAAAATCTTTTATTTTTAACTTAACTAACAGTCATATTGACTGATACGGAGTTAGACGGCCATAAAAAATCGATTGCTGGGTTGGGAGGTCGTTGCGTCTAAGGCGGGATACGCTAGAAACCCGAGTCAATCCCCGAGCGAGAAAATGTGGGTGCGAAGACAGTTTTTCTTTGTATGACTCTTTTTGCTTCTGGATTTCGTCTTTCACTGCGAGGATGCCCAGATCCCGGTGGATGTTTTCGTTGCGAACATACCAAGGTGCCCCTGTGACAGTTCTCAGGATTTTTGATTGTGCGCGCTGTATGATGTCTATGGTGCTGCTGCACGCGTTCCCCCACAGCTGGGAGCCATACGTCCAGATTGGCTTTAGGACTGAATTGTACAGTAGTAACTTGTAGTCCAGGCACAGTGGCGATTGTGAGTTTATGATCCATTGGAGGCTGCTGGCTTTCAGTTTTAGATGCATCTTTTTGCATTCGATGTGCTTACGCCAGGTAAGTCGTCTATCAAGGTGAACGCCAAGGTACGTTACGTCGTTAGCTTGAGGGATCTGCATACCGTTTAGTAAAAGCGGAGGGCATGTTTGTCTATTAAGAGTAAACGTTATATGTTTACACTTTTGTTCGTTTATTTCAATGCGCCAGTCGGACAGCCACCTTTCCACTATTGTGAGATGATTAGCCAGTTGGGTTGTTGCCTGCGTTGGGCATCTGGAGCGACTAAGAATAGCGGTATCATCGGCGAACGTTGACGTTGTTAGTTGTGCGCTCGTAGGAATATCCGCAGTATACAAAACATATAGACACGGCCCGAGTGCGCTTCCCTGTGGAACTCCAGCTTCGATGGTGTAGTCGCCCGAAGTAGCTGCGTTGCATCTCACTGAGAATACCCTATTGAAGAGGTATGATTCCAGTAGCTTGTGGGTGTATGTTGGCAAATACGTTTGAATTTTGTGCATGAGTCCGATGAGCCAAACTCGGTCGAAAGCTTGAGATACGTCGAGGAAAATAGCGCTGCAGTATTCTCGTTGTTCGAAGGCTGAGCGTATTTCGAATGTTAATCTGTTCACTTGTTCGATGGTTCCATGGTTTCTTCGAAAGCCAAATTGGTGTGCCGGGATGATATTGCAAGCTTCCAGATGTGGTATTTTGCGAGTTAACAAGCATTTTTCAAACAGTTTAGACAAACAAGATAGAAGGCTTATTGGTCTGTATGATGACGGAATTGTGTGGTCTTTTCCAGGCTTCGGTATCATTATAATAATGGATTTCTTCCACCTTGGGAAATAGCCAAGATTAATGATTCCATTAAATAGTTTGCAGACGACCTCTATAGCGCATTTTGGAAGTTCGATCAGCATCTTTGGGGTCAATAGGGCACCACCGGGAGCCTTTTTTGGTTTTAGCCCTCTTATGACTTTTTCGATTTCGTTCGGCCGGAATGGAGGTGCGGCTGGCTGAGGGGAGGACTCTGGCTGAATTACTGGCAGGAGGAATGAATTTGAGGCTGGGTTTGGCTGGAAGACACTTTGGAGATGTGTGGCGAATGTTTCAGCTCGGTCTTCGTTGCTGCGAGCCCAGCATCCCGAAGAGTTTCTTATCGGGGTGGTCGTTTCAATTGGGGCACTAAGATTTGGGTGGGCCCTCCACAGGGGGTACTTTGTGCTTGTTGGCGAGAGATTCTGGATGTACCTCAGCTGTGCATTTTCTTCCTGTTGGTGAAGAGCCTGGTCGAGTGATCGGGTTGCTTCCTTAAGGCGTTTTTTTGAAGCTGGTGATCTGCTGTTTTGCCAATCACGACGCGTCCGCCTCTTTTCTCGCACGAGCTGTTCGATTTGCTGATTAGATTTGAAGTGTTTGTTTCGGCCTACTTCTTTCCTATGAGGAGTACAGATTTTAGCTGCCGCAACGAGTACTTCTTCCAGGGCGCTCGTAGTGTAGTCGATGTCCGATTCCATGTTAAAATCCGGGGCGAGTTCTATGTGGGCACTCACGTACTTTTTGTATTTTAGCCAGTTTGTTTTTGTCGTCGTCAGACTGAAGGGGTGTTCGGTTATTTCTGGGCTTTGAAGAAGCGTTAGAAGCACAGGCGAGTGGTCTGATGATAAGTCCGAGACTGCTTTGGCACTTATTAGATTGCGAGGTATGTTTTTGTCACTGCAAAATCAATAAGGTCTGGGAGCTTTCGTGAGTCTGTTGGCCAGTATGTGGGACTTCCAGGGGAAACGTAGTCCAGTTTATTTTTCACATTTATAATTGCATTGTACAATTGTCTTCCTTTGGGAGTCACTAGACGTGATCCCCAGTGCGTATGTTTGGCGTTGTAGTCTCCTGCGGCTATAAATCGATCCCCAAGTGAATTGTAGAAGTCCATAAATTGTCCTTCCGAGATTGAGAAGCGAGGAGGGCAGTAAACGGCAGCAATTGAAAGGATTCCGTTGCTTGACTGAATTTGTATCGATGTGGCCTGCAAGAAGTTTGTTGTGAAAACCTTTTGTGAAAATGGTGTTTAATTCGTTCTCTGATTAGAACTCCAGTTCCGCCGTGGGCTTTCCCATCTGGATGATCTGTGCGGTAGATTGTGTAGCCTCTTATATGAAAGTTGTATTTGCTTGTAAGATGCGTTTCCATCAGTAGCATAACGTCAATATGGTTTTGTGACAATTCTAGTTTATGCCGTGAGACACCATTGGCGTTCCACATTGATATTCGTAGCGCCTGCATAGATTATTTGGACTGTTGTGCTACGAGCAGCTGTATCACCATGTTCTGGTTTTGAACAAGCATTTGCATGGTCGTTTTCATGAATGACATAAGCTCCATCATACTTTGTTGGAGGGTAAGCATCATAGTTTCCGTTTTGCTGTGTGGCTGTTCTGGGGCCTGTTGAGCGCTTTGAGAGTTAGGCTGAATTGGAATTTCCCTTCCAGATCGTAGAGCATCGGCATAGGAGAAGCCGTTGGTGGTGTTTAGTGGACCGAATGAGGATCTCGCAGCTTTGGCGAAGAAGACGTCTGGCGTGGTTTTTGACGAAACGTACGCATTCTGTGGATTTTGGTTGCGCGTTGCGGTCGCTTGACGCATGCGACTCTTTAACTCCTTATACACAATACATCCTCTATAGTTTGCCGTATGGCTGCCTCCGCAGTTTCCACATTTCTTCACGGTACTGTCCTTGTTTGTAGTGCAGCAAGCGGACTTGTGGGCGTCCCCGCAGACTACACAGACAGCCCGAAGTGTGCAGTAAGACCTTGTGTGTCCATACTCCTGACAATTAGTGCATTGCACTGGACCGTTACGTTTATGTGGCTCTTCAACAGTGATTTTCCGATGCAAAAGATATTGCAGGTTGTAGATTGGGTGAACTTCGTTCTTCTTCAGCGACCTGCTTTCAGGCTCGAGCTCGACCTTGAAGAGGGGTTGTGGCTTTTTATCTTTAATTAGAATGTTAATAACATTCTTGGCGGCGAAGCCCTTTTCTTTAAGGGCGGTTTTTATTTCCTCGGCGGTAACATCAGGTTCTATTCCCTTTACTACCACTTGTAGGCCCTTACTGCTTTTCAGCTGGTACGTGTAATAGTTTTTCTGTAGTGTCCAGATATTTTGACACTATTCGGAAGTGCTCTTCAGTCTTGGTTTGCACCTTTGTTTCATGGATGTTCCCTTTGATAAGCGGAACAACATGAAAGTTTTCACCGTTCCCGATCAACGACGCAATTTTGTTGACCAGGGAACTCGAGCTTTTTTCCTTAATATAGATTGGAGGGGGCTTGGGTTTTTTTGCGGTGTCTTGGGCTGGTTGGTTTTCCTCAGCCTCCGCCAGTAGGGCAAATCTGTTAGTAGTGGTTCATTATCGTTATTCAGGACACGGTTAATTTTTGTTTTGTTGCCTGCCGGATTACTCTGCGGGCTAAGCTTGCGCTTAATTTGGATGTAGCGATCCATTCCAGTCTGTGTGGCCGTTGCCGCTTTGGCACTTATTGGCACTTAATAAATTGTATTTCAGTGTCTTTTCGCTTATATTGGCGAAAATGTAAGCGAAGTGCAGTTTTCCCGGAGCTCGGACAAAGCACGTCCGCTCAGTTCGGTAGTTCGATTACGATTGATGGCAGAGATGGTCTTGGCATGACAAACTTAATCGAAAACTCGATTGATACCGGCAATGCCAAGCCGATAAAACAGAGATATTAGCCTTTGTAACCCGCGCGTGAAAAACTTCTATGTACAGAGATTAATAGGATTAATAGGATATTAATCACTAGATTAATAGGAGATTAATAGGATAGTTATTGGAGAAGCCATAACCTCATTGCGGTCATCTCCTATCATTTTGATAGTCAAGCCAGATAAAGTTTGGTTTAGGTAGGGTAAAGGATAAAACAGAGACATTACCCTTTGTCACCCGCGACAATAGGATGAGGAGGATATTAATAGGATGATCAAACTAGGAGTTAGTGAAGAAGCCCTAACATCATCGTGGTCATCTCCTGTCGATTTGATAGTCGAGAAAAGTGAACGATGTTACAATAAAAGACTCATACCCAATCCCAAGCTTAGATGGACTTTTGAGCCGCCTTACTCCAGTTTACTGAATTTCACAAATTGACTTAAAAGATGCCTTTTGGAAAATCACTTTAGACCCCTTGTCTCGCCCAAAAACCGCATTCGCAGTTCCGAATAGGCCATTATACCCATTTAGGCGTATGCCACTTGGACTGTGCAACGCCCCTCAGACGATGTGTCGTCTTATGGATCAGGTCAAACCCTACCAACTGAAATCTCAAGTATTTGTCTATTTGTCTATTATACTAGTTATATCATTAAGCTTTGACGATCATTTAAAACACCTATCAGAAGTTGCGACTCGTTTACGGCACGCCGGCCTAACGATCAATATCAAAAAGAGACATTTGGTCTTCGGAAGGTCGAATATTTAAGGTTATGTTGTAGGCGAAGGAACACTACAAATAAACCAGAAAAAGTTCAGTGAGTTATCTGTGTTTCCAGTCCCCAAAAGTCAAACGCAACTAAGACGCTTCCTTGGCATGTGCGGTTGGTACCGTCGATTTATATCTCACTACTCAACAATAACAGTCCACTCACAGACCTACTTCGTGGAAAGACTTTCACTTGGAGCGAGGACGCACAAATAGCTTTTGACGAAATCAAGCGTAAGCTTTGTTCCGCTCCGCTCCTAGTTCATCCAGACTATGACAAGTCGTTCATAATACAATGCGATGCATCTAAAAGTCGGCGGAGTCTTAGTGCAGTGCGACGAATTAGGCAACGAGCGTCCTATCGCATATGTGTCCCAAAAATTGAACGCAGCTCAACGTAACTATACAGTTACAGAGTTAAAATGTCTTGCCGTTGTGTTCGCAATTCAGAAGTTTCGTATGTATGTAGAAGGTCACAATTTTACGGTCATAACCGATCCCTGAGCCTTGCGATGGTTAATGAAACTCACTGGGAGACTAGACCGTTGGGATATTAAGTTACAAGGCTTTGTTTTTAAAATCAAGGATCGCAAGGGGGTTCAAAACGTTGTACTAGACGCCAGGGATCGATTTGCAATCAGACACATTCCAATCGGACGAATACCGTCAGTTAAGAGACCGTGTACAAAATGCAAAAGTACCGGGATTTCGGGTCGGGGATATCTATATATATTATAGAGTAGGCTTTGCCAGCGGAAATCCACAAGTTGAGGAGGGCGATTACAAACTCTGGGTCCCAAGTGAATTGAGAGAAGGCGTAATTCAGTCTGTATATGATCAACCATCATCCGACATCCGACGCAACGTCTTCCCCTGCCCATGGGTTGTCAAGCTATTAGTGAAAGACCGTTTCAACGGATCTATGTAGACTTTATCGGTCCATTTCCCAGAACCCGGAACGGGAATATAGGGGTATTAATTCTCCTAGACCATTTTTCTAAATTCACTTGGCCTGTTAAGAAATTCACTTCAAAGGTAGTGATCGACTTTTTAAAGGACGATATTTTGGTGTGTGTTTGGAACTCCGGAAGTTTTGGTGAGCGATAATGGCACTCAGATTAAAAGCCAGGACTTTGCAGCCTTTACTGTTAAACACGGAATCCAACATATTTTCACAGGTGCGCACTCCCCGCAGTCAAACGCGGCGGATCGTGTAAATCGTTTAATAAATGCTGTTCTCAGAAGCTATATTCAATCAGATCAAAGATTATGGAATAGTTCTATAGGAAGTATAAACTCTGCATTGAGGAATGGTACACACCAATCCATTGGAGAATCATGATACTATGTAGTCTTTGGCCAGCATATGCTCACGCATGGCAAAGACTATAAGTTGCTAAGAAATATCCATATGTTGTCCGAAGGATGAGCAAAGATCGCTAGATAAGACGAATTCCCAAGAATCGGGGCGGTTATCGCCCAGCGAATGGCAAAAGCATATCACAAAAACAGACATGAATATGATTTTCGTTCCCAACATCGAACCGACATGAGGTAGGGCAGGAAGTTATAAAAAGAAATTTTGTCTTAAGCAGCCTCGCATATTAATACCAAATTAGCACCTGTAGGAACAAAAGTTAAAATAAAAGAGAAGCGAGGACAGGCGTTATATGAAGGAAATGCTCAAAGGCTCGAAGACAACAACGGAAAGGAGCTTAGAACCAGGATCTCTGGTGATGTACCCTTTTTCAGCTATTATCTCCGGTAATATCACGTCGATGATACCTGTGGTGTGAGGGTACGAATTAAAATTAGGCAAAACAAAATTATGAAAATAAATTTAAGTTATTTTAACCAATATTAAGTCGATAAAATAAGTCGATAACATTTGCACTGTTATCCAAATAAGAGCTGTAGAGCACGAACTTTCTGGCACTCCGATCGCCCCTCCAATGAAGTAGGGCAACCTCGATCACTGCAATTTTAAGATGCGACGGATAAAGATGTTCTTTTGCATTTAAACTTCTGAAGAGAAAATACGCAAATTAAAAGAGTGCACCTCAAAGTAAAACCCGGGAAACATAATAAACATAATAAGTAAGGTGACCACGCAGTCAGCTCAGTGGCGCAACAGCACCACAGAATTGGCTGTGATGTGCGCAGATTTCGGAATCGTGGGTGGGAAAACCTAGGTGAGCAAACCTAAACCTGCAAGTGAGCAGGGAAAATATTCAAGCGCTAGGTGACTAACAAAAGTCTTTTAGGTAGAACTCGGACGGGTAGTGCCAGAAAAAGCCACCGGGGAGCGAAAAGTACCCTCGGCGACCCAGACGTCACAAGCGAAACACAACCACGCCAATTGGTCAAGTGCCAACCTCGATCAGCCCCTTACCGTGCACGGAACCGGATGAGGCTAAAGTCGCGTTCGGCGAGAAGTTCCTGCAGCTTCCGGGAAGTGTGCGTGATTGGGGCAGCATAGGATCAGGAAAGGTGTCGAAATTTTGGTAATGAGAACCTAAAAGGGAACATCATGTCTACATAACCTCACTACCATGGGCCGAACCTCATGTCTACCTAAGTTCACATTGGCCATGTGAAAGCCAGACTCTTCCTCTTGTCCATAGTGACACAACGATGGAAAGAGGGTATCGAACCAGCGCCAGAAGCAGCGTGGAGCATTAGGTTAAACAGATTTTTTTTTATTTTTGTTTAAATAGTTTTTTGTTGAATCAGACCTGTACTCATACTTTTTTTCTATAGAGAATAATTTGTTTGTTGTGGCATTATGGTAAGCGAGATCCCATAATTTTACTTTGAATTTATCCCCACTCATCAAGCCATACAGCGATCCAGTCTGCAGACGTCGAGGGATTGGTTGGTGAGTACCCATGTAATCTTGATTGCCTAACTATGCAATTATAAAAGAAGGCGTATGAAAAATTAATCTATTAAAACTCTTAAACTAACTGGATGTAAGATTCCAAAACATTCTTTTTTAATCTACCCCGTTTAACTTTTAGTTTTCGTATTCAAACTTTTGTTTAAAGATTAGTGGTTAGGACAAAGTAATTTCAATTGATTAGGATTAAGGAAAACCAGTAGGAATAAACATTAAGGCTAAGTAGATTGTAAGGAGAAAGATGAAAATTAGAGTAATTAAATAATCGATTTTGAACAGAAGAAAAGTTAGACCCCCCTCTTCACTTAGCTAGGCCGGTCCCGTAGGCAGAGTATGCTACCAATCGGTATCCACTTCACCGTGTTCGTCACAACACACAGTATAAATGTGTGAAACGTCATGCTCACAGCCTACTTTCTGCTATTCTTTACTAATACTATTGGGGTACTAATATATATATATAATATATATAATATATAATATATATATATATAATATAATATAGAAGTAATATTCATTACTAATACCCAATACTATTCGTATTGGGGTGCCGACCACTGTTTTAGATTAACATTTTATTTATGTATATGTGTATTTTTGTTTTCGTATTACATTTATTAATTCTATTTCTTCAGTTTTAGATGCCTCGATGATGAATGGAAAGATTTTTAAAAGCAATTGGAAGGTCTATTAGGTTTAAGTGGTCCTAGCTGGCAACTATTATCGTTGCCATTGCTCCATGGCCAGCTGCCGTCACAAACTCTTTTGTTTGTTTGCCACTTTTGACATTTACTAATTGTAGACTCCGTCATTAAGTGGTATGAATCAATTTCAAAGTTGTACACTAAAAATTCGGACTCAATTTGAGCTAGAGTAGTGTGATTTTCTTCTCTGACTGGAACAGGAATAATCCTATACTCCCTGGGCTCTTCACTCAGCTGCGCCGGTCCCGTAGGCAGAGTATGCTACCAATCGGTATCCACTTCACAGTGTTCATCACACTCTGTTGTAGAACATCATAGAAAGTCTTCGGTTTCAGAGTTTCTGAAGTTTCTGAGTTTCTGAGGGGTCTGCCATTAAGGATATTCTCTATCCTCGCCGTACACACGGGCTCTTGAACAAGCGTTTCTTTTAGTTTTTGATCATCCGTTCCCAGGCCCCACCCATGTGAGGCGCTCATGTTGGTATAAGCGATCATTTCACCTCTGTACCGTCGTCCGTTCATCGATGACCCATCTCAACTCCGTGTGCTGTGAGTTCTCCAGTATCTCTTCTACCCGCAACGCTACAAATTGATAATACTTACGAGCTTCGGAACGTAACCAATACAATACGTTTTTTGAGTCGGTCCAGAAGACCGGTTTCTCCAGCTAAAATGACAGTTTTTCTCCACTAACTAAAACTTGGTTAATCGTAGGATAGCTGCCATTAACTAGATATTAGAAAGAATATTGGTTTAGTGGTGCTGTGTTTAATATCTTTTAATTATATAGTGGAATTTGTAGCACCTCGATTGGTTGAAGTTGCTGCCTTCAAAAGGCCCTGCCTTTATTAGGTTTAAATTAACTCTTTGACAGTTCTCTCACTCTCACGTTGTGGTTGGTGGTGATCCTCCGCGACCAGGACCAGCTCCCCCGTCCGAATGTCCTCCTGCTGGCCCATGTGCGGAGCCCGCTGCGGTATGAACGAAAATACGCAACTTTTTCTTGCACTGTGCGTATTGCGTGACCGCGTCGACCTCGTCTTCTATTCTTCGTTGAAGCTCCGCAACGAAGTTCGTGGCATTGCCGCAGTATACGATCTGAAGACATTCTCGGCGTTCAACGAACATTTGAAAACCCAACAAAAAGGAATCAGTTGAAAGGACTGAAACTCCTTTTAAACGAATTGCTTTGGACGCAAAACTAACAAATAAGTCAATGGAGGACTAATGAATATTCATACTACCCGTTCAGTAGGGAAGCAGAATAAAAAGTATAAAAGTATTTGTTAATTATTTAAATCTCGTATTGGATAGCTATTCGATAGTATTAAATAGATAGGTCGTGCCTCGACAGGTAAGATGGTCGTCCATGGTTAATTGATTTCAAGATTGGACTGACAACTGCATTGGGCAGAGATGGATTTTTACTGAAGACAAAGCTTTATCTCATCTGCATACATAAGAACTATAGATTTAATAGTAACGTAAATAGTAATAGCCAAGATGACTTCATTGAGGAACGTAGCACCGAAAGGCGGGAATGCATATTTTTAAAAAAGACTTTTGTTCTTCTAACTAAATAGTTAGTTAAAGAAGGGGGCAAGTCATTTATAAAAAGAGCAAATAGGAAAGCCCAGCATATTCAGTTTACTCAACAAGAGTGAGTGATTAACTGAATCAAATGCTTTGCTGAAGTCTGTGTAAAGTACATTGGTTTGACATCCTTACAAAAGCCGTCTATGACAAAGGATGTCAACTCCAGTAAATTTGTGGTGTTGGAGCGACGCTTAATAAAGCCGAGAATAAGAAAGTGGAGAATAAGTTGTTTGGAAAAATTCTGCGAATAGATCGGCAATGGGCTGATCAGAGGTCGCAGAGGAATTTTCAAAAGTAGGATTTGTTGAAGCGGACGGATATTTCCATGGCACACATGAGCGTGGGGTGATATGGATCCTCTGGGGTTGATAGGGGAAAAGCTCTGGAGAGCGGTACCATCAGGTTCAGATACAAAACATAAGTCTAAAAGCCGACCTAAAGAATTTCTAACATGGTTAATCTGACCTAGGGACATGTCAAACATGCCCGCGGTAAAGTCATGGTGAGTGATAAGTGACAAAGATGGTTAGTTATCGACTTGGGACCACTTTAATTCTGGTATATTATTGAAGCCCACCGCGACGAGCTGGTCATGATCAGTCTTAAGATTAAAAACGGATTTAATAGCGGATAAATTCTGCCAAAATGTGGGCGGCTCAGACGAAGGCGGTATATACGAACATGTAATGTATAAAGATTTTTTTGGACAAAATGATTTTAATTCAAATAAACTCAATGTCACCAAACTCTTGTGATTTCACCTCTTCAGAAGAAAGAGTGGAGTACCGAAATGAGGACTCCAACCACCCTTCGCTGAGGTCGATCCCTTCTTAAAGTGGTGTACTTATTTGGAAAAACTTCGGAGCTAAAGATCTCCGTCTTTAACCAAGTTTCTGTAAAGACTATAATATGGGATGCAAAGAAAGAATTACCCGATAATAAGGTTATGCAGAAATACGATTTGTGTACTCCAGTATCGGACGGACCAAAGAAATAAATAATGTTTTTGTTATGTAAAGGTAATTAAATTCTTTTGACCACCTTTTAATAAAACCAAGGACTCCTTTAGCTTTATTAGCCATTAAGGAAATATGGTCGGAAAATTTAAGTTTAATGTCTAATAGGACGCCGAGATCATTAACCTGAGTTAATTTCTCTAAGGCAATCCCATTAATAGAATACGTAGCTTGCAGAGGGCAAGAACGATAAAAAGACATATGCTTGCATTTTGATCCATTTAGTATTAGATCTTTAGCTAAACAACATTTTTGAAAGTTATCAAGGTCAGACCTAATACTGCATTGGGCAGAGATGGATTTGTACTGAAGACAAAGCTTTACATCATCTACATACATAAGAACTAGAGAGTTCGTAAATAATAACGGGCCAAGATGGCTACCTTGAGGGACGCCAGATGTAGCACGGACCAGACGGGTCTGTATGTCTTTAAATAAGACTCTTTGTGTCCTTCCATCTAAGTCTAGATCCACATTAGCAAGTCTGTAGGAAATCCCAGCATATTCAGTTTACTCAACAGAAGTGAAAGATTGACTGAATCAAATGCTTTGCTAAAGTCTGCGTAAATAACATCAGTTTGAAAATCCTTTCGAAAGCCATTGATGTCAACTCCATGCTGACATGCTTACGTATCCTTGTAAACTGCTTTTCTCCCCCAACAGATTTGGCGGAAACCAAAGGGCAAGAAGCTTTTAGGGTGGCTTCTTGAGATCGGCCGCCAGAAAAACCCATCCCAATCGAGTTTTCTTTAACATGGTAAGGTCAGGGTGTAACTGAACTTGTTTAACCGATAATAGATTCAAGAAGACACTTAAATCGGCACTCCTTGAGGGCGGCTTGAGACTCCTCCAACTTTCCCGGCGAGGAGGTTAAAGCAGGGGTTAAGTCAAGAAAGCTAACTTTGGCCGGTGGTTAAGTTACCCTAGAGAATAAAAACAGATATATATCGAAAATACCAGATATAATTGGCTGCTTACGAAAATTATGTTATATACATACAAAATATATTATTATATACAAAATATAAAACCAATTTCTTTTAATAGATGTTTAAATAAAAGGGTTATATTGTAGCTATAGGATGTGATGGGATGTGATAAGCTTAAGGCATCCTTGTATACCGGTAGCTTTAAAACTGAAAGACAAGTTTGCGTAGAATCAGACGGACATTCTAATATCGACTAAGGAGATTATCCTGATTTAGAATATACAATATATATTTATAATATATTCAGTAACAGGGGGACCTTTACTGTGTAGCACACTTTTGAGCTTATCTCTGCAAGGGTTGAAAAATGTTAAAATTTCTCAAAGGATTACCCAAACCAACCCCTTCTTCTTTCATAATACATTGTAATACTTCTTTATTACTTATTAATAATAATTTTAGGGCTTAATTTAATAAAATTGTAATATCAAAAAATTTTTTTTCAGTCCACCTAGCCAGGATGCCTTGTTTCATATCCTCAACTCTATACTTTCTCAACATTTACAAAACCCTGCTCAGAAGTTTGATAAAAATGTTATAAAGTTATGCGAAAGCATGGTGACAACTGCTATAACATTACATATGAAAGTAGCATCTTCATTTCTACCTACTGCTATAAAGTTTCATTATAATTTTAATCTTCGAGACATAGCTAACATATTTACGGTAAGTACTACTTTATTTTTAAATTTAACAATCATAACAGTGAATTACTTCAGGGCGTTTTATATGCAAACAACGAAACTTGTCCGAATGCTAATCAAATGATACGACTGTGGATACACGAATGTTTTCGGGTATATGGCGACAAGCTTGTGGACTATACTGACATAAACAGCTTTAAAAAGATTGTTACGGATGTAGTACGAAAAGGAATTGAGGGTTTGAGTGAAGAAATAGTGTATGCCCAACCTAATATTTACTGTCATTTTGCAAAAGGATTAACGGACATAAAATACATGCCAATATCTGGATGGGATCGGCTAAAATCTCTTTTAGATGAGGCGCAAGATCGCTATAATGATTATGTTGGCGCCATTAATCTTGTATTATTTGATGACGCTATGTCACATGTATGCCGAATCAGTCGCATACTTGAGTCCTCTAGGGGATATGCGTTACTTATTGGCGTTGGAGGCTCCGGGAAACAGTCATTAACTCGATTAGCTTCATTTATTTCATCACTAGATGTGTTCCAGATTCAGCTCACTAAGGACTATAGTGTGAATGACTTAAAGACCAACATAGCAACCTTATATATGAAAGCAGGAGTTAAGACAAGTGCATGCTGCTTTTTAATGACTGATTCCGAAGTGGCTCGAGAACAGTTTCTTGTATTGGTTAATGACCTCCTTGCCTCAGGTGACATTCACGAGCTGTTTCCCGATGATGAAGTAGAAAATATTGTTAATGCGGTGCGAAATGAGGTAAAACAGCTTGGGATAGTGGATAATCGTGAAAATTGTTGGAAATACTTTATTGAAAAAGTGCGAAGCTTACTTAAGGTAGTATTGTGTTTTTCACCAGTTGGAGCCACTCTTCGTGTACGTTCCAGAAAATTTCCAGCCCTGGTCAATTGCACCACCATTGATTGGTTTCACGAATGGCCCCAGCAGGCCCTTGAGTCAGTATCCTTGAGGTTTTTGTCCGAGATATCTGTTTTGCCCAAGGAATTAGCCTTTCCAGTATCCAATTTTATGGCATTTGTTCACAAAACTGTGAACGATATATCAAAGCTATACTTAGCTAACGCCAAGCGCTATAATTACACAACTCCAAAGTCGTTTTTGGAGTTAATTGCGCTCTATTCAAAATTGTTGCATGAGAAAGTAAAGGCAAATCTAGATCGTCGATTGCGTTTAGAAAACGGTCTTATAAAGTTGGCAAGTTGTACGAAAGAGGTAGATGCTTTGCAGGACGTACTTAAAGTACAGGAAGTTGAACTGAAAGTCAAAAATCAGGAAGCTGACAACCTCATTGTAGTTGTTGGCACTGAAAACGAGAAAGTATCTAAAGAAAGAGCATTTGCTTCTAAGGAAGAAAAAAATGTCCGCCAAATCGAGGAAGATGTAACTGCCAAAGCCAAGCTATGTGAAGAAGATTTTCTTAAAGCCCAACCTGCATTAATAGCTGCTCAAGAGGCACTTAACACATTAAATAAAAATAACTTAACTGAATTAAAGTCGTTCGGCTCGCCTCCTGATGCTGTAGTTAGTGTATGCGGTGCGGTTCTAGTTCTTTTTGCTAGTAAGGGTAAAATTCCAAAGGATCGAAGTTGGAAGGCTTGTAGGGTACTTATGGGTAACGTGGATAAGTTTCTTGATAATCTAATAAATTATGACAAGAAGCACATTCATCCTGATATAATCAAAGCACTTCAGCCATATATATTAGATCCTGAATTTAGTCCAGAAAAAATATTAGCTAAATCATCGGCTGCAGCTGGCTTATGCTCTTGGGTTATAAACATAAATAGGTTTTATGATGTATACCTAATAGTTGAACCCAAAGAACGCGCTCTTATGGAGTCAGAGAAAGAACTTAAAGATGCTCGTGACAAACTAACGGCGCTTAATCAACGCCTAACGGAGCTAGAGGAGCAATTAAATGCTTTGCAGATGGAATATGATGAAGCCCTCGCAAAAAAACAGAAGTGCCAAGATGAAGCTGATAAGACAGCATTCACTATCGACATAGCAAACCGTTTAATCGGTGGTCTTGCAAATGAAAAAATTCGATGGATGGAATCTGTAAAGAGGTAAACTAAAACATTTTTTTTTGTATCTTTATATTATATATGGGAACTCCGTGAGGTCGCATTTTTCCGCGTTTAAAAAAAATAAAAACTCATTGCCCTTTGTTACTCGGTCGAGTGATTAAACCATTAGTTGGCATTCCATACAACCCATAAAATAAAAGGTTTCAATAAATAGATAGGATAAAAATACTATTATACAATTATATATATTACACAGTGCGACAGGCCCCGCAAGCCTCATAGCGAAATGTTACTCTCTTTCTTATGCTCACCGTTCTTTCATCTTACGCTCATATTTCCATTGAATGCTTTCTATTTCTCAGTCGCTGAAATGGTCTGCGCTTGGATTGTTCTTTGTATGCATGCGTGTCACACATTCACTTACACGGGGACATGTGTGCGTGCGATTTCGTTAGTTAGAAAAATCAAAATTTTATGCGCTATTAAACGGCGCAAAAATTAACGGCGCTTAGGAAATGTTAAGAACAAAAATGCCATGAAAAACCGTTTTTTCTATAAGTTAAGATGTTGGGGGTGTTAGATTTGTAAAAAACACGGTTTTGTACTATATTGGACCTAATAAACAATTCCTATTAGGTCTCTTCAAAAGTTCCTCCAATTTTTTTTGTATTGGTTGCCAAATACGGTTTAATTTATAGATTTTATAATATATTTTTAAAAAATTAATAACAATTAATACTTTTCTGAATTCTCAGTTTAACATCGGGAATACAACAACTTCCAGGAGATATACTTATGATTTCGTGCTTTATTTCTTACGTTGGATGTTTCACGCGTGCATACCGCCAGGAACTTCAAGACAAAATGTGGATGCCTGCATTCAAAAGTAGCCAGGTAAAAACTTTAAAATTAAAATATGACTTTTAATTAACTACTAGCTGACCCGGCAACGTTGTTTGCAACCAAATGACTTTATAATTTCTGTACAAAATGCACTCAGTTCTAGACTTATGTATTATAAAGTCATCTGGAGCACTGTGAACCATGGGGGAATATAAAAATAACAAAAGGCAAACATTATTTTTAAGGGGTTATACACCTTTTTTATTTTCAAAAAATTAAAAATTTTTTTATTGTTTTATCTTGAAGGACAACTCCTTGAGAATATTTTCCCAAATTTTCATAGAGATTGGAGCAGTAGAAAAAAAGTTACAGCGCTCCTAAACGCGCGCCTTGTCGCGGCCTTGCACTGAACTTGAAACTTTAAACGCGAATATCTCGAAATGGTGTTTCTTGAAAAATGACTTTGCGGTGACATGGATTGGCGGAAAACTACTGAACCGATTTACTTCAAATTTGTTTTTAAATGTTTGTAATGAAATTCTTCTGTGCTTGAACGATCGACTTTTCACGCACAAACTTTTTTTCGCCGAAATGAATTTTTTTAGTAAAATTTTTAGAGACCAAAAAGTTCATTTTTAGCATAAAACGTTCCGCATGCATAAAAAAAATAAAAATTTTAAAATCGATCATTCAAGCACAAGGAATTACACTAAACTAATGAAATTTTTTACTTTTATGGTTTAAGTTGACCTGTTTGACCTGGGGAACTGTCACCGCAAGGCTCTAAAAAAAAGAAAGCCTCTAAGGAAAACAGCCACCCTTTAAACGTGGATAGGGCCCTTCCTTAGGATCATGCCTCATAATCATCATGAAATTTTAGAATTTTAAAAAATTTTTAAATTTTTTTGAGTTGACCTGTTTGACCTGGGGAACTGTCACCGCAAGGCTCTAAAAAAAAGAAAGCCTCTAAGGGAAACAGCCACCCTTTAAAAACTATTTAATATTTTTCCACCAAATTTTGCACAAACATTGTTAATAAAGCGTTCTATCAAAAAATTAAAACATCCGTGTAATTAAATAATTGCTACATACCTAAAAAAAATCCGAATTTTTCCTCTTTTTCTTCGACTAAGAAGGTATATAACCCTTTAAGTTATCATTTGATCGTAATACAGCAAGTCAATCTCTTAGTGCTATTGTTAGTCCATCTTATTATTCGTTATTATTATTTGCTCTTATTTTTTGTTAGTCCATCTTTAGCTAACACAAACAAACTGGATGTTTTATCCACTCGAGAGCATGCCACGTAGAATTGTGTAACGTGTAACGGGGTAAAGATGGACCCGTCCTTGCTGGGGCACGCTATAGTGTCCGGCTCTTGCTCGTCGGCTTAGGGGGGTGGTGGTATTGCTTCGGACTGATCGCACAAGTTGCATATTAATAATCTAAAGACAAGAATTAAGCGTGCTAGCCAAAAATAAATTGCAAGATAAAACAGGTAGAAATTTATAGAAGTCTCAAATTTTATCAGAGAGAGTAGAAGTGTGTGTAAGTGCGAAAGTGTGAGCGGGGCGATACCAGTCAATAAAAATCAAAATTTATTTAATTTTCATGATTCAAGATTGACAAGGCTTATTGCTCGAGATAAATTTAAAATCTAACATATTGATTAGGGCAAAATTGGTTCAAAATTAAATTTTAAATTTAAATATAAAAGGTAAAAAGTTATAGTAATTAAAATTGGATCATAATTAGTAACATAATTTATATAAAGGATTAAAAAAAATAGGTGTACGGTTTCTCTCAACATCTTCAAGCTAAGCTTAAAAAAATATATATAACAATTGTTTTATAAGCTGGAAATAATTCAAAATTTGTTTACGTTTGTTGGAATACCACCTACCAACATACAAAAAAAGCATGCATAAATACTAAGTGAGTCTCTAATATTTAGAGACCGAAGTTGATCACACTTGATCTTTGCCTCTTTCCTCCTTCTTCCTTCAACAAATGTGCATGTGCGTTGGTGTTGCGATTAAGAAAATAAAAAATGAAATATTGAGCTTCAAATAACTGGCGCAGGCCAACCTTCTTCATCGCGATCCGTTTAGAGACTGAGAAACAGAAAACATTTAATGCGAGAATGAGCGTAAGATGAACGAACGATGAGCGTAAGAGATCGTAAGAAATCCGCTCTGGGGCCTGCTGGGGCCTGTCGCAAGAAATTTTCGCGTCCATTTTCGTTGTATGAAATGGGTTGTCTATATGCTGTATGGTTAGTGATTAGACGTACTAAGAGTCGTTGACGCAGAAAAGCCAAATGAAGTGGATGACGCTTGGGAGAAAGCGAAGCGTTGTGCCAAAAGTACATTTATAGAGTACTTAAGCGACTCACTTAAATTTCGCAACAAGCAACATATCCGGGAGTCAGATTTTTCAAAATTTGGACGGGGTATATGAAAGGAGAAGTTTGGCAACACAATTGGCTGTGCGCAAGCGACTGCTCTCTCTCAAGCTGTCAAGTGAGATGGCATTATTAACCCATTTTAATATCTTTGATGAGATGATTCGTGATTTGTTAGCCGCGGGTGGAAAAGTGGATGAAATGGACAAGGTGTCTCATTTACTCATAACCTTGCCTTCTTCCTATGATGGAGTAGTTACCGCCATAGAAACCTTATCGGAAGAGAATTTGACCTTAGCTTGCGTAAAGAATAGACTCCTCGTTCAGGAAATTAAAATAAAAAATTATCACATTGGCACCAGCAAGAAAGTAATGAACGTGTTTGTGTAAAATAAAAACAAAAATTATAAATTTAAAAATCAGGTCAAACCAAAGAAATTTGTTAAGAAGGGAAAATGTAATATTAAATGTCACCATTGCGGAAAGGAAGGGCACATTTAGAAATATTGCTACCATAATACAAAAATATTAAGTAACAAGAAAGGAAAGCCGAAGTTTATATAGCCTTGCAGTTAAAACCGGATATATATCGCAAACATCGGATATAGTTGGCCGATCCTTATGGGTATTGGAATATATGACCCAATTTATTACAATACAAAATCTAAAAAAAAGTCCCAAACTTCTATCTTCAAAAATACGAAAGTTGATATTTCTACCAAATACCATTTCCGATCGTTCAGTTATATGGCAGCTATAGGATATAGTCGGCCTGAAATTTGGTAGGTCGGATCAACTGACCAATTATATAATCTGTACCAAGTTCCAGCTTTCTATCTTCAAAAACACGATAGTTGGGTCATTTCCGATCGTTATATGGCAGCTATAGGATATAGTCGGCCGATCCTTACGAAATTTGGCATGTCGTATTATTTTGACAGAAGTAGCTGTCACCTAAAATTTGACGAATTTCATCGTCCTTTCATCAAATTTTGAAATTTGAAAATTTTGATAGCGTTTGACAGAAATGGCGTCACTATATCAAAAAATGGACGGGTGATCATGAAGAATTCAAGTATGATCAATAAAATACCTATTATTAAATTTAAGGCATATAGTGCAGAGATAAAACATATGCATTGTTATCGGTTGTGGCATGAGAGGTTTGGCCATATAAGTAATGTAATAATAATAATATAAAATTATTACAGATTAAATGGAATAATCTATTTAGTGATATTAGTCTTCTTAATAGGTTAGAGGTATCAGATGAAATCTGTGAACCATGTTTAAATAGAAAACAAGCTAGATTACCATTTAAACAATTTAAAGATAAGAGTTATATAATGAGACCCATATTCGTAGTACACTCAGATGTTTGCGGCCCACTCTCACCTGGGAATTATTTAATTTTTGTTGACCAATTTACACAATCCGACAATCCGATGTGTTTAATATGTTTAAAGATTATGTTGCAAGGAGTGAAGCGCATTTTAATCTCAAAATTGTTAATTTGTATATTGACAATGGTAGAGAATACCTTTCAAATGAAATACGTGAGTTTTGTGTAAAAAAAGGAATAACATATTATTTGACGGTGCCACATACGCCCCAATTAAATGGTCTTTCTGAGCGAATGATAAGAAATATAACAGAAAAGGCTCGTGCCATGGTCAGTGGTGCAAAATTAGATAAAAGCTTCTGGGATGAAGCCGTGCTAACTGAAACATATTTAGTTAACAAAATACCAACTCGAGCGCTTGAAAATATAGTGAAGACTCCTTACGAGACTCCAAAACAATCGGCATTCCTGGATGAGAGTAAGGAATATGACAAAACAAAACTCCTGAAAGATAGTAAGGAATGTGATGAAAATTTTCTGAATGAAAGTAAGAAAAGAAAGCGAGAACAATTCCTGAATGAAAGTAAGGAATACGACAATATAGAACTCCTGAGTGAAAGTAAGGAATATTACAACCGGAATGAGAGTAAGGAAGGCGAAACAGCTGAGGAATCAGGTGCAGTTGCAACTGATAAAAATCCCAATTTAAATGATAGTAATGACAATGAAAAAAATGATGTCAATGTAGTAAATAGGAGAAGCGAAGGATTAAAGTTCAAGCCCCAGATGTCCTATAATGAGGACGATGATAATTTAGAAAAATTTATGTTAAATGCCCACACCATTTTCAATGATGTGCCAAATACGTTTGATGAAATACAGCATAGAAGTGATAAGTTGTTTTGGGAGGCAGCCATAATAGAAGAGTTAATTGCCCATGACATAAATAATACTTGGGCAATTATAGGCAGTAGATGGATATTTTCTGTTAAATATAACGAATTAGGCAAGACTAGTGGCACGAGGGTTTACTCAAAAGAGTACATTAAAAGAGGAGATATACATGCAACTGCCTCAAGGTGTATTAGAAAATTCTGAGAAAGTATGTAAATTGAATAAAGCAATTTACGGGCTCAAACAAGCAGCAAGATGCTGGTTTAATGTGTTTGAGCACGCATTGAAAGAATGTGAGTTTGTAAACTCTCCAGTAGATCGCTGTATATATATACTTTATAGAGATGATATCAAAGAAAATATATATGTATTACTTTATGTTGATGATGTGGTAATAGCTACAGGGGATATGACTAGAATGAATAATTTTAAACAATACTTAGAATGACTGACTAGAATGAATGACTGACTTAATGGAAATATGACATTTGATTGGCATACGAATTGAAATGTATAAAGATAAAATTTGCTTGAGTCAAGCAGCTTATATTAAAATAATAAAAAAAAAAAAAAATAATAAAATAATTTAAATAAATTTAACATGGATAACTGTAATGCAATCAGTACTCCCTTACCGAATAAACTAAATTATGAATCTCTTAGTTCAGATAAAAACTGCAATGCTCCGTGTCGCAATCTCATTGGATGTTTAATGTATGTAATGCTATGTTCACGTCCAGATTTAACTACTGCCGTAAATATCTTAAGTAGATATAGTAGCTTTAGCAGTGTTTGAAAAGGGTTCTTAGGTATTTAAAGGGCACCATCGATATAAAACTTATTTTTAAAAGAAATGCCGCATGTGAAAACATATTAACTGTAGATACCGACTGGGGAAGTAATGAGGTGGATAGAAAAAGTACAACAGGGTATTTATTTAAAGTGTTTGATTAAAATCTTATTTGTTGGAACACGAAAAGGCAGAACTCAGTTGCAGCCTCGTCAACTGAAGCTGAGTATATGGCTCTATTCGAAGCTGTAAGAGAAGCTCTATGGGTAAAATCTCTTTTAAGTAGTGTTAACATCAATCTTAGAACCCTTATTAAAATTCATGAAGACAACCAAGGCTGTATTAGCATAGCAAATAACCCCTCATGTCATAAACGAGCATAAACGAGATATTAAATATCATTTTGCCAGAGAACAAGTACAACATAATGTGATTTGTATTGAGTATATTTCTACAGATAACCAAATTGCTGACATTTTTACTAAGCCGCTGACTGCTCCAAGGTTTTTGAAGTTATGAGATGAGGTGGGATCGCTGTAAGATTACTAAGCTGCGGTTCGACGATGCTAAATAATAAGAAAACACTTTTATTTTTTTTTTTTTGGTAAAAAGGGCAAGCTTAATAACCACGTCCAAATGAATATTTTTATTTATTTCTAAGAAGATACTTATGAATTTTTAGTTTTATTGAATTTTTAAATGTAAATTTTTGTTTTTGTTTATTTTTAAGTAACAGCGATTTGATCGGGTTTTTCTGGGGTTTCCCCGGTCCCGAGCGGCAAATGCTGAATCACTTAGCACTTCCCAGAATGCACACCAGTGTTGCCAGGTATTGAGCTTGCAAATAGGCTAGATTTTCCGTAAAAATAGGCTAGAATAGGCTAAAATTCAGAAAAATATCTGAAAAATAAGCTATATATTAAAATCCAACACTATGTACCAAATTAAAGTAATTTTCATTTTTTTATTATATTAAACACGTTAAAAAACTTTCAATATCGTCGTTCTCCCCGTCATTCAAAGAGCCTCCCCGTCAGGCTATTTACAAATTTTATAGGCTAGATCATTTTAAAATAGGCTAGATCTAGCCAGAAATAGGCTAAACTGGCAACACTGATGCACACCAACCACATTAGAATAAGTAATGAATATGTAATATGTTTAGTTATGTCCGTCAAATTAGCGTCGCTCAGTTAGCGTCGAAGTGGAACGGCGGAATTGGAACACAGCAACGAATATTTTGTTTTTCAATTATTTCCGTATTTAGCCACTAAATTTAATCAAATAAACATTAGAATTGTAAAGAATTGAATAACCTATTGTTTTTTTTACTTTGAGCGGGCTCTTCACTCTTTAAGTAGCTTAAAAAGGGGGTTGAAAAATTGGCCCTACACTGTATAAGCTCGATACACCAGCTTATAGACCATTCTTTTGAGAATATGCCCTGAAAATTTCATTAAAATCGTTCCCTACGTTTTGGAGCAAATCGACTAAAAGTGGACCAACCCGGCTAACAGCCCATACAAAAATGACCCTAAAAAATTGTTTTTAAAGTTGTGAAGCTCCAAGAAGATGCGCCACGATGCACGGTAGTGGAGTCGATGTAGGACCTTTTCAAGTATGTATGGACTTAAAATCATACAAATCGTTCCCACAGATTTTGAGAAAATCGAATTACAGTTTCCCATATAATTTGAACTAATAAGAGGAGCGCCAACCAGTGAACCGGAACCAGTCCGCAAAAAGTTCATTAAACTAGTTTAAAAATACTATATGGCCTCTGTTAGACTTATTAAGTCCTTCACAGAGGATGCGCCATTATGCACGGTATACCACGAGAAAGCTAATTTTTAGCCCATTCGAATGGTACCAGTGTCATTAAAATCCTTCCCACAGATTTTTAGAAATCAAGTCCCGAAATTTTCGGGACCTGGTTTGCCAATACTGGCCATTATCATTTTTCCGTGTTTGCACGCTGCCCAACACGGCAGCCGCCACAATGAATGTTTACCTTTTTTTAAAGAGGATGCGCCATTATGCACGGTATACCACAAGAAAACTAATTTTTTTAATATTTTTTTTTTTTTTTTTTTTAATTTTTTTTAAATTTTAGTCATACTTGGTACTTGGTACAGATTCTATTCTATATTCCGGTTTTAACTGCAAAGGTATATCAACTTCGGCTCCGCCCGAAGTTAGCTTTCCTTTCTTGTTTTTTTTTCAAAAGTTCCTTCAGACCACCGCTACTATTTTCCGTGTGAAAAACACGGTGTTCTTAAATCGAAGCCACAACAAGACATCTGATAGTAGAGCTCCCGAATTATGATCAACCAATATTTTCTTTGCTGTCTACTCACGAAAAAGACAGAGAAAAACTAAACGGACGCGCGCGCTCACTCTCTAAACAGAACAGTTATTTTTGCTGCTTTCGTGTTTTCTGTTTTATGCGGTTTGGTGAGAGAGACACACGAAGCGCTCTCACGAAAGCGCTGTTGTTGCGTCTACATCTCATCGCAGGCAAAGCGTGAAAGGGGAAGGGAGAAAGAAAAAGAGCGCTAATTTGTGTGCATATGTCATGCGTATGCATTTATATACGCACAATTAAAATAACTATATACATACATGTGTATATTAGAATAGGAAATAATAGACAAATATATAAACTTAACAAATTTTATTTTCATATTATTATTTTCATAAATTTTCTCCAAATTTTTTTTTATGTTGTCATAAAATAATGAAAACTTTAAATTTTAGTTTATTTATTATTTATAGTGGGATTTAACAACTAAGAGGGAATTAATATTTTCGGCAGTTAAAGATGTGCGCTTCTGGTTCAGAATAAAATTAAGAGCTGAGAAATTGAATTTAATAACTTAAATTTTATATCTTTTTAAATGGCAAACGTCCAAAAATCATGCTAAAATTTTCTATTTCCATGTAAATTTTAGAAATTTTGTCATCCACTTTTTCTCCGACTTGATTTCTCCGACTTTTTCTCCGACTTTTCTCCGACTTCTCCTCGATATCATCGATACTGCTCGTTTGGGAAGAAACTTCGTTAAGGGACATGGGCTCTGATCCAGAGTGTACTATAACATTTGGCCTGGTAAAAATAAAATTAGAAACATTCTGGATACAATATTGGCATTTATTAGCAGTTATTACATTAATTATTTAATAAACAAGGACGATTTTTTTAGCAAAACACAAAAACAAACATACAAACATAAACATATCTATCTAGTCGACGAGACGTCTATGTTCTTACCAGATTCTTAGTCATATTAAAGAATCTTACTTGATTTAAATTGAAAATACAAAATGATATTTTTTTACAAAATGATTATTCTGTTAATATTAAATTAATTCGAGGGTATACCTATATTTTCCGTTTCGCAAGACTTTGCAAATTTGACGGCAATTATTAACTTTTTGACTGATATGGGTTTGCTTGTTAACGTCGTACACGCACAATTGTAGTGTATGCGCTGCACATCGAACAAGTTGAACATTTGGAAACTGTTGTCATCATCATCCAAGTATTCCTCGGTGGCATCTTCATTAAGCATCTCAATAGCCTTCACCATGTTTCTGCCGTTGTCGGACAACGGTATATATTACCACAACCACATATATAACTAATTAATAATAATTATAATTAATAATATTAATTTATATAATTATTTTCATAAGCCAACCTTTACCAAAAAATCTGATCCAGCTCTATACCATACACCACAATTTTACAATCATCCCAAGAGTGTTTACGACGATCTCAGTCTTAAAAAAAGTGGAGTTCATCATTTGTAAATTAATTCCCAAGATAGATTTGTCCAGTTTCCGTTTCACAGAACACTTTATATCATCTTTTATGCACTGCGCTTTTATTCGAACATGGTCCATAATATTTCGCGATGTTATTGGTGTCATTTGAAGGGCATTACAAATTTGCCTTAAAATTTCTCGAAACCCATCGCTGTCTACTAGTAAAAACGGCCTGCCGTTAGTGGTAACAATTTTTACTATTGATTCAATTATTAGGTCTTCATTTGCTTCGTAGGATATTTTTCTTTTTTTAATTTTTTTGCACACCATTGGTGTTTGGTCATTGAGCGTTTTCAATGCCGTAAATAAAAATCAGAATTTAATTAGGTTCCAAGTTATAAACTTTATTCAGGCCGCATATGAAATTAGGATGCGAGCGCAGTAAGAAGATGAACGAGAGTGGCGCCAACCTTCCAGAATAGGCTGAGCGGATGCTCGCTAACTATAACGCCGAATTAGCAAAGCCGAGCGGCCGAAAGAGAGTCGGGTTGCGACCAGCAAAACATCAGTTACATATTAATTGTTGTGTTTAAATTAGTTGCTTGCTGCTTGACCCGACATTCTCCCCCCAGTTGGGGCTTCTACTCCAACTTCATCCTTAAGGGGCAAAAGGCACAGCTTAGTCACTGCTCGCTTGGTAATTCCAGATGAGGTTTTTATCACCGCCACTCGAAAGATACCATCCCGACCAGGGATTAACTCCATTATTCCCGCAAGCGGCCATTTCATTGGAGGTAGATTCTCGTCCTTTACTACCACCACATCGTTCGGGGCCAAGGCAGGACCGGAGGCGCGCCATTTGGAACGCTGCTGGAGAAGTCTTAGGTATTCCTCCTTCCATCGGGATCAGAAAGACTGCTGCAGGAAAGACACGCGCTGCCAGCTGTCCGACTAACCTGAGACACAATGCTGAGACCTCCGTTAGGAAAACCCACAGTATCGGATAGGCCGTGCCAGAAACTTAACATCGACTTTCTAGGTCCTTACCCGAGGTCTAAGAAGGGAAATATAGGATTGTTGATCATAAAACGAGAAAGAGTGCGAAAACCCACAATATCGGAAAGGCCGTTCCAGAAACTTTTCATCGACTTGCTACATCCTTACCTGAGAGAGACTTCCTAGAGAGACAAGTGTTTTATACATTTGGTGCTCCGAAGTCAATTTTAACTGATAACGGATCCCACAATTTAAAGTTTTTTTTAACTCGGAGTAAAAAGCATATATTCACAGCAATTTATTCACCACAAGTTAACGCGAGTGAACGTGTCAACCGATCTATACTAGCAGCAATTAGGGCGTACATAGATAGCGATCATACAAGTGGCGGCCTCTTCATGTACTACCGATTTTGGCGGGGCTGGTCACACTGCCGGTCAGCTGCGATCAGGTGGTTCTGCGACCTGCATCATTGACCAGCACAACCCAAATTTAGCGATTTTGGAACGCGGGAAAAGCGTTGCCGCCGAAAGAATGGAAGAAAGCTTACCCCTGCCCACCTGTCCAGCGACGTCCGATGGGGGCTCCGGAGCCAGCAAGCCGAGAAACCGGAGCTACGGGGAACCCTTCGTTCCTGCATCCCAGGTGAGCCGTGTAACGTTGTTAGAAGTTAACCGACTTATTTTTCACTTTTTTTTTTTTTTAATTTTGTATTTTTATTATTTTTTTTTAATTTTTGGTGTTTTACAAGAGCCTGCATACCCCTTACGATGCCTAAAGAATGATTTTTAGAGGAGTGTGAAGATTAACTTGTTTAAAATTTCAAAATGTATTTAATTTTAAACGTTATAGAAATTTTTCTTTGGGCGCATATGAAACCAATTTAGGGTGCGAGCGTAAAAAGGTAAAAAACAAGAGTGCACCCGCTTTGTTGGGTCGAAAGAAAGCCAAAGAAAGAATCAATCAGTTTCATGAATCAAATGCCAAAGTTTACAATTTACGCAGTCGCTCCATAAACTTAATGCATAGAATCGAATGCAGTAAATGGGAGCTCAATATAGTCACCTCGCTCTGACCCAAAGATATACAATACTAATTCTCTATTTCTGGAGAGTGAGAGCACTGAGGGGCATATAAAATAATATAATTTGGTTTGTGTAATGATAATGTTGTTGGTTATCGCTCGCTGCAGTCGGTGATGCCGCAGGCGCCGGAGAAATGTTGTAAGATAATTACCCCTGGCAAGATAATTACCCCTAGTGGTTGAGATCCCTGGCGGTTGCCGAGGGAAGATCCGTTCAAAACACAAACTGAAACTTAAAGCTAACAAAAAGTATTTCATAGCGGCCACGCAAATGTGCAGTGCTTGCCGCTATGCATGGGCTTCCGGCCAGACGCTATGTCAGCCGTTTGGCCAGAGCGAGCTCTTAAATAATCGGACATTGCCGCTGCTCGGTTATCTTCAGTTAACTACTCCCCCTTCAAGAATGAGGCCGCCCTCGGCCGACCCTATTTGGGCAATCATCTCCTTCAGCTGGGCCGCGGTTTTTCGGGCCTGAGTGACTCGCCGATAGGTCAAGCCGATGCAAATTAAAGCGCAGCATATTGCTCCCGCTATGAACACCAACTGATGTAGCCGATGGTGGTTAATCTCCTTCCCGAACACTTTGATGTGCTCCAGATTACGTTCACTCAGTCGGTGAAGGTAAGGAAGGCTAAGAACGTCACGTTCCGTGGTGACGTTCAGGGAAGGTGAGCTGGCCACTCCTGGAGCCCTCTTCTGGGCTGTGTCATGATTGACCAATCGGGTTTCGTTGACCATGGCACTCTTTTCAAACGCAATGGGATATGTGCCTTTTATATGGACACAGGTGCCATTGTCCACACACACGTGAGCCGAGCAATCATTTACAATTACTATTCCTTCATCAACATAAGTGATGGGGTGTAAGTCGCTTTGCTGGACTCGCAATGCGCCGTGCCTCCAGCGTGAAGCTCTTGGGCGCATGATCTTCTGCGAGTCAATCGGCAAAATGTAGCTCCTGATGTCGGGGAGCACCTTTCCACGGTGTGGATCTCGCTGTCGCATTCGGCAATGACGTTGTCTCCCAGCCTGAGCATGGTGTCGTGATGTGACACTTGGAAAACGGTGATCTTGCTGCAGGCCGACTTTATCTTCGGAAACTTAATAATAAAGTGTAATATGTTATGGACTGTAAGATCTTAACGGACGATACGGACAAAACATCTGTAATCGCGGTCTCGGTGGGCTCTTCCATCCACACACTTTCCAGGTCTGCATGATCTAGGATGCTGGGGCTAACAATATTAACTTTGGCAAGTGCCACTGCTAGCATCAAACCCTGTAGCTCTATTGCTATCATCCTATTTCGAGTTAAAAGCATCTCGAATAGGTGCCCAGTATCCATTTAGGACTTTTTTGCTGACCTCAGAAGTTGGTTGACGGTAGCGGAAATTTTATTGATTTGAATTTGTACTTTGTTGTTAATATTAACCTGCCTATTGTTTGCATTTGTTAATTGGAATTCTTTAAATTTAATTCTTTCAAAAAATCCAGCGTTCCTGCCACTACTTTTAGCGCAGTCCCTAAGAAGTCTAAACTTCTTGCTACCCTATGATGGATGCTCAAAGAGTCGAGCATGTCGCGTAGTTGGGCGACATCAACAACTAGGAGTTTCTGCATGTGGGATTGCGGGAACATGACGGTCATCCCATTAGTTTCTACGATGACGCGCCTATATTCCGAGAAATTCGCTGAGTGCTTTATAAAAGCGAATTCCCCCATATCAGGATTCGACCATCAATGATGGGAATGTATTTGGCTTTGGAATAGTCAAAGACGCGTGCCGATGTTGCGGCCAAAAGGAAAATCAGGGTTATGGTTGAAAACCTGTAATTTGGATGTGTTGTGAATTCAATTGAAACTGGGTAGCCCACCATTAAAGCATGATTAAAATAATAATGGAAGCAAAAGCTTATGCCAAGTGGCTAGGAAAAAGACAATAAAAAAAGATGAAAAATTATTAGGCGGGCGATAGTTGAGTCACGCTCGGCCTACCTAAGGTTGTCTTTGTGGACCACCCTCCCCTTAATGAGGACTGTGGTCCCCATGTCCGCTTCTACGGGTTCTTTCTCAAACAAAGGTGACAGTTTGTTGCTCAGTCGCCTGTTAGACTACACTAGGATCTTTTCGCCAACTTCGAAAACTCTCTTTTGCCGGGAAGCATTTCTCCTCTCGCGGAACTTATTCTGGGCGTGTTTAATCGTATCCTGTATCGCGTATTGCGGGTCATTCGATTCCGTTTGAACCCCGTCTGCTGGCCTCTTGTCGTTGGCCGACGTGTAGCAGGGATATTCCCTTAAAAAATTAATGACGTCCGAATCATAATCTTGAATGACGTCGTCGTCAATTTCCTGAGCCGTGCTTAAAGCTGCGGCTGTATATTTCTCCCCGGTTCCGCCTGCGCTCTGCGCGACGTGGTTAACCTTCTGCTTGTTGTGTAGGCCCGATCGATCGGACACGGTTGGCTCCCTGTTTTGGTATAACGGGGCCTGAGATGGATTAAGAAACTTGAATCGCGATGGGTCGATGTCCATGGGTTCATGGGTACTTGCACTGCGTGGAGCGTACACTCGCGTACTTGCGTTGTTGGGCGCAGTACGGATTTTTGTCTTTGTCCTCCTGGCTTTTAGCAAATGAAGCCGCGAAGGAGTACCTCTCGTGGTTAGATTCCACTTCTTGTGCCAAAGCGAGAACTGAAGGCATATCTTTCGGCTTTGCCGAGAAAAGGACATCCGTGAGGCTGCGCTTAATCCCCGAGATAAATACTCGCAGTGCGTCATCCCGGAATTTGTCACACAAAAGTTTTGCCGCCGAGGCTTCGTACGACATGGTAGCTTTGTTGGTGAGCAAGGTGAGTTTTTTCTCGACCTCGTCGTAGTATTGCAGTAGGGTTAGATTTCCCTGCCTGAGAGTACCCATTTCTTGCTCGATAACGTGAATCTGACGCTTATCACTGTACGTAAAGTCGAGTCGATTTATAATCGCGTCGAAATTTAGTACAGTACCAAACGAAGACAGTACGGCATCGGCAGGGCCCCTTATTTTATTCCTAATAATAATAACTGCCTGATAATGGCGCGAGCTATTTACATAATTCCTGAAAATATAGTATGCGGCTACTGCCGCTTGTCTCCAGGAGACGTATGCGTCCTGTGCTCCCGTTAATTCGGGCAGACAGTTAACGGCATCAAGGGGCTCGTCACATTTGACGTCGTCCCTAATTTCTAAAGGTTTATAGGCTTTAATTTGGGGAGCTTTCGCTTGGGCGGGAGCGATTTGTGTTGCGTCGACCCGTTCGGTAAGTTTTTGTATAGCTAGACGTAGCTCATTTTGTCAACGCTGGCTTTCAGTATTGGCTTCCCGAAAGGCATGGTTAACGTCCGCCTGTATAGTGGCCGTCATTTGTTCCATGCTGAACGCCATATTTGCGGCCTCAGACTCAGAGTCGCTGGAGAATTGTCTCATACTCCTTTAGAGGTGAAAAGGGCTGCTCATGTGGAGCTGTACCCATAATATCGCCGAAAAGAAATAATGCATGCTCGATTTGCATGTCTATAGAGACACTTGGGCGTCTGTGGGGGTCGCGGGGGCTGAGCCGCCGCTTATTATAAACAAAGAAAAAAAATAAAAGCAACAAATTGCCACACACTGCATGTGCGGCCGTATCGTGTTCTCAAAAATGGAGTGGGGAAACAAAACGGAAAAGAAATATAAATAAACCGAAACTGCGCGGCTAATACCAAGAATTCTTGTGTAACAAAAAAAGACATATAAAAGCTGAATTAAATACACGCGATTATATAACTTATTTCCGATTGAAATTTAAAATTTTCTGCCAGAGATTTTTTGGTTTTGGTTAGGAATTTTTATTCCGCACTTTTTGTGTTATATAGAAATATTCATTTATTTATTCACAAAAACAGAAATGCAAACAATATTGGGACAATAATTGGTTCACAAAATGAAGTGGTTTAAATATTTTATAATAGGTAAAAAATTGTTAATGCTAAACCGTCAGCCAACTAATAAAGATTATTTAAATTTTAAAAATTTTAATGGGGCTGCAGTTTTTTATTAGCGTAAGGCACAATATTTTTCTCTTCTTGTCTTTCTTCTTTCTATTTTTTTTTTATTTTTTAATACACAAAGAAAAATTCATGCAGACTTAGAAAAACTGTGTAAATAAAAGTGCTCACTTACATGGTTTTTTACGTTGGGCGCCAAATAATATAATTTGGTTTGTGTAATGATAATGTTGTTGGATATCCCTCGCTGCAGTCGGTGATGCCGCAGGCGCCGGAGATATGTTGTAAGATAATTACCCCTGACGGTTGCCGGAGGTTGCTACTCCTTGTAGGTAGTGGTTGAGATCCCTGGCGGTTGCCGAGGGAAGATCCGTTCAAAACACAAACTGAAACTTAAAGCTAACAAAAAGTATTTCATAGCTGCCACGCAAATGTGCAGTGCTTGCCGCTATGCATGCGCTTCCGGCCAGACGCTATGTCAGCAGTTTGGCCAGAGCGAGCTCTTAAATAATCGGACATTGCCGCTGCTTGGTTAACTTCAGTTAACTTATATAAAGAAGATTTGAAGTTTATTTTGAATTTAATATTTAAGAGAGCACGTATTATAATGGAATAGATGGTTATTCTTTGGGTCTGGCACCGTTTTCAGTTACTGAGTTTCAACTACTTAGAACCGAGCAACGCAAGAGGTGCACGACACCGTGTATATCTCCTATACACCTTGGGTAAACATTACCGTCGATCCCAGGGTAAACGCCGACAATAAGGCCATTCGAAGGTAAACCAGAAGTAAAAAAAACTGTCAATCCCTTGTTCGAAGTTTGGCTGCGCCAGTCCAGTGGCCGAGGAAGTAGAGGAGGTCTCATATGCGAGTAAGATTCTCGAAGATGCTAGAAAAAAGCTTACGAAAAAAACGACTGTTTTGTGTGGAAAATATAATAGTATGTAGGTGCGTGTATGTATGAGTGTAAACGTATGAGGTTATGTATGAGTTTTTTGTTTTTTTTTTGGTTATATTCGTGTTTATTTGCTCCTTAAAACTATCTTACATGCGTACTGTACATTTTTGCTCCCCGACCCCCGAGCTTGGACCTAAGTTGTGCGGTACGGCAGTGAAGCAATGATTCGTACACCTCTGGCGCCCTACTCCTCCCGCCCATTGCGCGCCCTCTCCAGGGCTCTCAGCTCCGTCATCATCTTGGCCACAAATACGGCTATCGCTTCCCATTTGACCGGCGTCTGGAGCATTTGAGGCACCATGCTGCTTGGTGTAAAGGCCTCTTCCAGGATCTCCTCCAGGGTTAGTCGATCCTCCTCAAATCGCCTGCAATCGAAGAGGACGTGGAGTGGGTCCTCTGTGACTCCACTGCCGCACGACGGGCAGCAGTCCTCACTTTCATGGCCAAAACGCTTTAGGTAGCTTCGGAAGCACCCATGCCCACTGAGGGCCTGAGTCAGGTAAAAGTCTACCTGGCCATGCTTCCTTCCGGTCCACTCTTCCACGTCCGGAATGAGTCGAAATGTCCAACGTCCCTTGGATGATGCCTCCCATCGTCGTTGCCAGTTTGTCAGACTTGTGGGTCTCACTTCCCTCTTCCTGACCGACACCGTAGAAAGGCTGTCCTGAGCCGTGTTGGCCAGCTCCTTTCTTTCTTGGACCAGCTCTTGGATGGGTATCAGCCATGCGATCACGAGGGCCGCGTCGTCCGATACCGTCCTAAAGGCGCAGAACGTCCGTAGCGCGCAGAGGCGGTGGCCTGCCTCAATTCCTCGTGCGTAGGACCTTACTCCCATCGCCTCGGCCCACACTGGGGCAGCGTAGAGGATTTGAGAGCTCACCACGCTAGTGATGAGCTTTTGCCTTTCCTGCCTTGGGCCTCTGATATTGAGGAGCATCCGCGAGAGGGCCCTCGTCGTCGCGCTCGCCCTCCTGTGGGCGTACTCGATGTGCTCCCGGAACGAGAGCCTTGTGTCAAGCCAGACCCCCAGGTATTTTAGAGCTCTCCCCGAGGTAACGGCCACTCCTCCTACGTGAACTGTCGCTGTTTCTACCTTCTTCCGGCTCGAAATTAGCACTGCTTCCGTCTTTTGTGGAGCGAGCTGAAAGCCTGCCCTAGACAGCCATGCCTCTACGTTCGCCACCGCGGAGTTTGTTTGGGTTTCCACCCCGCGAACAGTCTTCGCCACCACCACTATGGCTATGTCGTCGGCGAATCCTACGATGGTAGGACCCTCATCCATGGGTAATCGGAGTACTCCATCATACATAGTGTTCCACAAGAGCGGCCCCAGTACAGAGCCCTGGGGCACTCCCGCGGAGATCACTCGTTCCTTCTGCCCTTCCCGCGTGTCGTACAGGAGTACTCTATCGCTCAGGTAGCTGTCCACCATCTTTAGCAGATATGCCAGGATCCTCAGCTCCTTCAGGGCTTGGAGAGTCCGCGACCAGTTCGCCGTGTTGAAGGCGTTCTTCACGTCCAGGGTGGTAAGGTTCTTCACCCTCATAATGGCATCGAACGCTGACTTCCCTTTCCGGAACCCGTACTGCTCCTCTGCTCTGGCGCCCTACTCCTCCCGCCCATTGCGCGCCCTCTCCAGGGCTCTCAGCTCCGTCATTATCATGGCCACAAATGCGGCTATGGCTATGGCCGGTCCATTTGACCGGCGTCTGGAGCATTTCTGGCACCATGCTGCTGGGTGTAAAGGACTCTTCCAAGATATCCTGCAGGGTTAGGCGATCCTCCACAAATCGCCTGCAATCGAAGAGGACGTGGAGTGGGTCCTTTTGGACTCCACTGCCGCAGTGGAGTAGGATCTTACTCCCATCGCCTCACCACGCTGGGGATGAGCTTGCGCCTTTCCTTCCTCGGGCCTCTGATGTTAAAAAGTATCCGCGAGAGCGCTCCCGTTGTCTCACTCGCCCTCCTATGGGCGTACTCAAGGTGTTTCCGGATCGAAAGCCTCGTATCCAGCATAACCCCAAGGTATTTTATTGCTTTTCTTTAAGTAACGGCCACTCCTCCTACGTGTACCGTCGCTGTTTCGACCTTCTTCCGGCTCGAAATCAGCACGAACAACTTGGGAACAGGACGTCTATTATGGCACTCAGTGCTACCGGGTCGGAGGGGGGCTGGCTCCCCGCCCTGACCTTTTTTGATACGATTTTATACGCCTGACCCCATGGGTCGTGTTCCGCTTCGTCGCATAGCTTGAGGAACAGTTCACGCTTACTGTCCCGTATGACCGTTTTCAGCGTTTTCTTCGATGCCTTAAAATCAAGGCATCTTTGCTCCTGCGCGTCAGTGCCTCAGTGCCTTGTTGCAGGGATCTTCTAGCCCTTAGGCACTCCTTGCGAAGAGACGAGATATGGCTTGTCCACCACGGAGCTGGTTTGTGATGCCGAGTAAAGGTAGTGCGCACCTTCATGCTTGCCTTATAGGCCGCATCAAGGACCGTAGCAAGCGCCGCCGCCGAGTCGTTTTCTGTAGCGTGGAGATCGAGCTGCACCCTTCGCACGTGGTTTGCCAATTGTTAAAGGTCTAGCGTGTCTTGCCGATACTCCTTATCGCAGGGGGGAATGCTCGAGGTCGCCCCGCTGGTTCTGAGCGAGCAAAGTATGGCCTCGTGGTCACTATCCGAGTAGATGTCGGCGATTCTCCACTTTGAGGTCTGTGCCAAACTACCGCTGACGAAGGTCAGGTCAATAATGGAACTGGCGCCTGTTCTATTGTAGGATCTCCAGCAAGGCTTTGCCTCTAGCATTCGTGGTGGCGTTAAAATCACCTGCTATTAGCACTGGGTGTTTACCTCTGGCATCTACTGCTAGCTCCTCTAGAGCCTTGTAGTAAGCATCGACGGAGAGGCTTGGGGCTAGGTAGCAGCTATGGGTGTACATGGTGTACATGGACATGTAAATCGTTTTGTAGCGGTGGGCCGATGCACAATATGTCGTTAAGGGATTTTCCGTTCGAAGTGGTACATGATGCATCGTACACCACCCGAACTTTGGTCGTTGTACTGTCCTCCTTTATTACGGCGTGGTGTGGGAGAGTACATAATGAGAAATACTGTTGACCTCTTGGAGTGATCATTTGATGTCGAGTTTCTGCGGTAGTGACTTTGGAGAGTTGCTTAAGATCAAAATGTTCCTTAATGGTGGAGTGATATTGTTGTTTAAGTGTGTCGTTTCTGTTTAGCCCACGTTTTAAGGCCATGCTGACATGGAGAGATGATCGAAAATCTGATAGGTGTGTTCTCTTACCCCTATTGTTCTGATAGGTAAGTGTTAGTGACGATACTAGTTTTTTGGGTTAGTGGAGAAAGAAGAGCTGGAAGGTTGGTCAGTGGTTCCGATATTGGGAAGTCTCATTCTCACTGTTTTTATAACTCTTTTCTTCACGGAACTAGGCTGATGTTCTTGGACGAAAAGATTCTCTGGCCAAAAACTGAAAGAACAAATCGTTCACATGAAGGGATACCACAGAGGATATTTGCTCAGACAATTGCTCATTTTCCTTGAGAAATTCGGACGGCGAATTGATCTCAGTTCTAGCCCTTGGGGTGGCCAAAGATATGAGCGGCTGCGTTATTGACGGCTGAGTAGACTGAGGCGGATCACAAACCGCGGATTTCTTACGCCTAGGAGACTCCGTTAGTAGATGAAGGGTGCTAAACTGAGTGTCAAGCGCACAGAGTTGGTCATTGACTTTACGAAAACCAGTGATCAACTCTTTAAATCCATTTTTGGTCTGTCTCATGTACGACCTCATTTCGCCTTGGACAGCACGAAAATTTTCACAACAATAGTGTATACCAGACCTACGGGAAATGGCATCCGAAACTGAAGCACGGAACCCGGCACACTTGGCGTGCACTACGTTTTCACATAGTCAGCAATGGAATGTAGGCTGGGATTTAGAAATTGTCTTGTTACAAGACTGAGCAGACAAGTTTAAATTCCAATATTTTTTTATTAAATAAAACAAAATTAATATATAAAAAGTTAAAAAACGCTATACCTTAATCCACTGGGCCAAATAGGAAGCCGAAGCGGGAACTTTGGAGAGTGCAAAAGAAAAATGCAGAAATAGAGATAAGCCGGGGAAGAAGCAGAGCTGAGCTATGCTTGGAATTGAATTTAGACAAATTATTAATTCGACTCCAAATATACCACAGCACTCGCGAAGCGATACGGATTAAGCTTAAGATTCACAATATATTCAATTCACAAATGAGTAAACACCGGTTTACCGGTAAAAATATGAATGGTAAAATGAAACGAATTTAAATTTAATTTTAAACGTTACAAATGTATTTTCCTGCATGCAGCTGAAGCCAAATGATCAGACGATAGACCAGCTTATGGTGCATGCAGGGACTCAAATAAAAATTCGTTTAGTCGAGCGGCCGAGAGAGAGTCGGCTTGCGATCAACTAAGCTTTTGTACAAATTGCTATTTTTGGCATGCGATATGGCCAATGGAAAGGGATCGGCCGACTATATGCTATAGCTGCCATATAACTGAACGATCGGAAATGGTATTTGGTAGAAACATCAACTTTCGTATATTTGAAGATAGAAGCTTGGGACATTTTTTAGATTTTTTATTTTAGTTAATTGGTTTTATTATGATCTAATCATAAGGATCGGCCAACTGTATCCGATGTTTGCGATATATATCCGGTTTTAACTGCAAGGGTATATACACTGTTTTGGAAGATAGAAAGCTGAAACATAGTTCAGATTATATTTAAGGATCGTCCAACTATATATATCCGATGTTTGCAATATATATCCGGTTTTAACTGCAAGGGTATATCAACTTCGGCTCCATCCGAAGTTAGCTTTTCTTTCTTGTTTGTATTATGATGGAATTTACGCCGCCGTGGTCCCAGAAGCACAGAAGTAATGGAAAACAAAGGAGCGTCAAATCATCGCGGCGTCGTGGAAGTTACTTGCCGGCGGACATGGGGCAGCAGGGGTGAGGAAAACAATCTGCAAAAATGGCCCCCAGCTACTTCTGGCCAGGTATGCATTGAGACTTCCGAAAATATGTCAGGAAGTGCAAAACGTGCATGAGGTACAAACCAAACCAGATACAGGCGGCGTGACGGAAAAAAAGGAAAAGGTCCCAGAAAAGCCTTGGGCGACGGTGTGTGCGTATTTCGTAGATCCGTCCCCATATCCAAGCGTGGCAACATGCTGTTGTTGGTCATGATGGTCCGGTTTTGAAAGTGGACGAAAGTGGTACCGATTCGAAAGGCAATGACCGAGGTGCTATAACAAGCGATCCGAGAAAGGATTGTCGCTGATCCGAGAAAGATGATGATAACCTAGTTTGCAGCAGAGAATTAATGGACAGGAACAAGCACTGGCCAGACATAATTCTGGCGATGAACCTGAGAGGGTCAGACTCCAGGGGATACTCGCCATGCTTTGTTACACAGGGAAGAGAGCCAAGGATGCCGCGAGCCCTGTTCGATTAAAACTTCTTGGGAATAGTGCCAGGATATGCCACGCCTTCGGAGAACGCGGAAAAGCTGCAAGAGCGTTGTGTGCAAAGGAAGGATGGAAGGAAGGAAGGAAGCCAAAGGATTTGCGGCGGAACTAGCGGGAATCGACGGTGATTCCCATTTTACACCACGCAGGCACAAAGAAAAGGTGGGACCCTTTAGTGAGACCTAAAGTGCCAAGAGGTAGTGACGATCAGCGGCAAACTTCCGATTCGGACTCGGTTGCGCGATGTGTTTCCCTGGAGTAACGGAGGCGAGTTGCCTAGTCTTTGGGCAATCACCCTATCGCGTTTGCGCGGTGATTCCCCGAAGGAACATCTTTGGCCAATCATTGTGAGCTAACAGGATAGTGAAAAGCCAATCTTACTAATAATTTTTGGTACTATATCAATTCTATTCTATACTTAAGTACTTTTTGTGCTTAATTTGTATACAAAATTGAAAAAATAGCTTTTAAATCTTACTTTGTGTAATGTCGATATAAATATTTTTATACAAGATAGAAATATATGCAGAAGCCTGTCGGTGTTCTTGCGCCATTGGATGATGTTTTTTGTCGTTGTCCTGGCTTTTGGCAAATGAAGCCGCAAAGGAGTACCTTTCGTGGTTAGATTCCACTTCTTGCGCCAAAGCGAGAGCTGAAGGCATATGTTTCGGCTTTGCCGAAAAAAGGACATCCGTGAGGCTGCGCTTTATTGGTATGCAAGGTGAGTTTTTTCTCGACCTCGTCTTAGTATTGTAGGAGGATCATATTTCCCTGCCTGAAAGTACCCATTTCCTGCTCGATAACGTGAATCTGACGCTTATCACTGTACGTAAAGTCGAGTCGATTTATAATCGCGTCGAAATTTAGCACAGGTTCCCCATCAAAGATGCAACAACCTGCAGCCACCACCAGCCCCGTCTAACGACCAAAGAAAGGAGACCGTCAGCGCTGCTTAGGGCACACTTCATTCTTTTATTTGAATCCATGTACCACGGCATCCTGAGGCTGCTTCGCACACGACGTAGCGTTGGTGGTTGTGGCCAAGCATAGGGGGGAAGCGAAGAGAGCGGCAAACAAGGCGATTGAGGAAATGGAGCAAAGGCTTCAAAATGCTGGACTAAGCCTAGCCCCGCAAAAGACGGAATCGGTCCTAGTCAGCAGCCGCAAGGTGCTGGAAACAGGGACGATTCAGGTCGGCCTCTAACCTCCCAGCGTGCCATACAATACCTGGGCGTGATGATCGACGCCTGGCTCTCCTTTCGTGAGCACCTGGAGTACATGACAAACCTGCATCCACTACTAGTGCCGCCGGTATGCACTTCAGCGCCACCAACTGGTTACCCCGGCGGTCCGGTCAGTCCATGCAGGAAACCTTGTGAAGGTAATGCTAGAGAATCAGATGCTCTGGGATGCAGTAGCATCTTTTGTTGCAACGATAATGCAAAGGCTCAGGAGCAAATCAGTAGCGAGGTGCGATGTAATGTTTTGGAACTTGTGGACTGCCTCATTTTTATTAGTTCTGGCAAGCATCAGTTGAATCCTTATAATCTTATGGCTTAAATTTATAAGAAAAAATTCTTTATAAATTTTTTTATCTTGAATCTTTGCTTTGCGAGACTAACAAGAGGTGTATTAAATCTTATATTTTTAACTTAACTAACAGTCAGACGGAGTTAGACGGACCTAAAAATCGATTGCTGCGTTGGGAGGTCGTTGCGTTTAAGGCGGGATACGCTAGAAACCCGAGTCAATCCCCGAGCGATAAAATTTGGGTGCGAAGAAAGTTTTTCTTTGTATGACTCTTTTTGCTTCTGCATTTCGTCTTTCACTGCGAACATACCAAGGTGCCCCTGTCATAGTTCTCAAGATTTTTGATTGTGCGCGCTGTATGATGTCTATGTTGCGGCTGCTCGCGTTCCCCCACAGCTGGGAGCCATACGTCCAGATTGGCTTTAGGACTGGGTTGTACAGTCAAGGTGCATACCGTTTAGTAAAAGCAGAGGGCATGATTGTCTATTAAGAGTAAAAGTTATATGTTTACACTTTTGTTCGTTTATTTTAATGCGCCAGTCGAACAGCCACCTTTCCACTATTATGAGATGATTAGCCAGTTGGGTCGGTGCCTGCGTTGGGCGACTGAAGCGACTAAGGATAGCGGTATCATCGGCGAAAGTTGACGTTGTTAGTTGTGGGCTCGTTGGAATATCCGCAGTATACAAAACATATAGACACGAGTGCGCTTCCTTGTGGAACTCCAGCTTCGATACTGTAGTCGCCCGAAGTAGCTGCGTTGCATCTTACTGCGAATACCTTATTGTAGAGGTATGATTCCAGTAGCTTGTGTGTGTATGTTGAAAAATATGTTGGCAAATTTTGTGCATGAGTCCGATGAGCCAAACTCGGTCGAAAGCTTGAGATACGTCGAGGAATATAGCGCTGCAGTATTCTCGCTGTTCAAAGGATGATAGAAGGCTTAATGGTCTGTATGAAGACGGAATTGTGTGGTCTTCGGCTTCGGTATCATTATAATGATGGATTTCATCCACTTTTTTGGGAAATAGCCAAGATTAATTTTTTTTTTTTTTTTTTTTTTTTTTATTTTAACGTTGCTTTTATTTCTTGAATCTTCTCTTTGCGAGACTAACAAGAGGTGTATCAAATCTTATATTTTTAACTTAACTAACAGTCATATTGACTGATACGGAGTTAGACGGCCCTAAAAATCGATTGCTGGGTTGGGAGGTCGTTGCGTCTAAGGCGGGATACGCTAGAAGCCCGAGTCAATCCCCGAGCGAGAAAATTTGGGTGCGAAGACAGTTTTTCTTTGTATGACTCTTTTTGCTTCTGGATTTCGTCTTTCACTGCGAGGATGCCCAGATCCCGGTGGATGTTTTCGTTGCGAACATACCAAGGTGCCCCTGTGATAGTTCTCAGGATTTTTGATTGTGCGCGCTGTATGATGTCTATGTTGCTGCTGCTCGCGTTCCCCCACAGCTGGGAGCCATACGTCCAGATTGGCTTTAGGACTGAATTGTACAGTAGTAACTTGTAGTCTAGGCACAGTGGCGATCGTGAGTTTATGATCCAGTGGAGGCTGCTGGCTTTCAGTTTTAGATGCATCTTTTTGCATTCGATGTGCTTACGCCAGGTAAGTCGTCTATCAAGGTGAACGCCAAGGTACGTTACGTCGTTAGCTTGAGGGATCTGCATACCGTTTAGTAAAAGCGGAGGGCATGTTTGTCTATTAAGAGTAAACGTTATATGTTTACACTTTTGTTCGTTTATTTTAATGCGCCAGTCGGACAGCCACCTTTCCACTATTGTGAGATGATTAGCCAGTTGGGTTGTTGCCTGCGTTGGGCATCTGGAGCGACTAAGGATAGCGGTATCATCGGCGAACGTTGACGTTGTTAGTTGTGCGCTCGTAGGAATATCCGCAGTATACAAAACATATAGACACGGCCCGAGTGCGCTTCCCTGTGGAACTCCAGCTTCGATGGTGTAGTCGCCCGAAGTAGCTGCGTTGCATCTCACTGAGAATACCCTATTGAAGAAGTATGATTCCAGTAGCTTGTGGGTGTATGTTGGCAAATACGTTTTAATTTTGTGCATGAGTCCGATGAGCCAAACTCGGTCGAAAGCTTGAGATACGTCGAGGAAAATAGCGCTGCAGTATTCTCGTTGTTCGAAGGCTGAGCGTATTTCGGATGTTAATCTCTTCACTTCTTCGATGGTTCCATGGTTTCTTCGAAAGCCAAATTGGTGTGCCGGGATGATATTGCAAGCTTCCAAATGTGGTATTATGCGAGTTAACAAGCATTTTTCAAACAGTTTAGACAAACAAGATAGAAGGCTTATTGGTCTGTATGATGACGGAATTGTGTGGTCTTTTCCAGGCTTCGGTATCATTATAATAATGGATTTCTTCCACCTTGGGAAATAGCCAAGATTAATTTCATTAAATATAGGTCAATAGGTCACCACCGGGAGCCTTTTTTGGTTTTAGCCCTCTTATGACTTTTTCGATTTTGTTCGGCCGGAATGAAGGTGCGGCTGGCTGAGGGGAGGACTCTGGCTGAATTACTGGCAGGAGGAATGCATTTGAGGCTGGGTTCGGCTGAAAGACACTTTGGAGATGTGTGGCGAAATATTGGCTCGGTCTTCGTCGCTGCGAGTCCAGCATCCCGAAGAGTTTCTTATCGGGGTGGTCGTTTCAATTGGGGCGCTAAGATTTGGGTGGGCCCTCCACAGGGGGTACTTTGTGCTTGTCGGCGAGAGATTCTGGATGTACCTCAGCTGTGCATTTTCTTCCTGTTGGTGAAGAGCCTGGTCGAGTGATCGGGTTGCTTCCTTAAGGCGTTGTTTTGAAGCTGGTGATCTGCTTTTTTGCCAATCGCGACGCGTGCGCCTCTTTTCTCGCACGAGCTCTTCGATTTGCTGATTAGATTTGAAGTGTTTGTTTCGGTCTACTTCTTTCTTATGAGGAGTAGAGATTTAAGCTGCCGCAACGAGTTCTTCTTCCAGGGCGCTCGTAGTGTAGTCGATGTCCGATTCCATGTTAAATTCCGGGGCGATTTCTATGTGGGTACTCACAAACTTTTTGTATTTTAGCCAGTTCGTTTTTGGCGTCGTCAGGCTGAAGGGGTGTTCGGTTATTTCTGGCCTTTGAAGAAGCGGTAGAAGCACAGGCGAGAGGTCTGATGATAAGTCCGAGACTGCTTTGGCACTTATTAGATTGCGAGGTATGTTTTTTGTCACTGCCAAATCAATAAGGTCTGGGAGCTTTCGTGAGTCTGTTGGCCAGTATGTGGGACTTCCAGGGGAAACGTAGTCCAGTTTATTTTTCACATTTATAATTGCATTGTACAATTGACTTTCTTTGGGAGTCACTAGACGCGATCCCCAGTGCGTATGTTTGGCATTGTAGTCTCCTGCGGTTATAAATCAATCCCCCAGTCAATTGTAGAAGTCCATAAATTGTCCTTCCGAGATTGAGAAACGAGGAGGGCAGTAAACGGCAGCGATTGAAAGGATTCCGTTGCTTGACTGAATTTGTATCGATGTCGCCTGCAAGAAGTTTGTTGCAAACCTTTTGTGAAAGTGGTGTCTAATGCGTTCTCTGATTAGAACTCCAGTTCCGCCGTGGGCTTTCCCATCTGGATGATCTGTGCGGTAGATTGTGTAGCCTCTTATATGAAAGTTGTTTTTGCTCGTAAGATGCGTTTCCACCAGTAGCATAACGTCAATATGGTTTTCGGTTAAGAATTGTGATAATTCTAGTTTATGCCGTGAGACACCATTGGCGTTCCACATTGATATTCGTAGCGCCTGCATAGATTATTTAGACTGTTGTTCTATGAGCAGCTGTAACACGATGTTCTGGTTTTGAACAAGCATACATTCATACATTCCGTATGATGACGGAATTGTGTGGTCTTTTCCAGGTTTCGGTATCATTATAATGTTGGATTTCTTCCACTTTTTTGGGAAATAGCCAAGATTAATTTCATTAAATATAGGTCAATAGGTCACCACCGGGAGCCTTTTTTGGTTTTAGCCCTCTTATGACTTTTTCGATTTCGTTCGGCCGGAATGAAGGTGCGGCTGGCTGAGGGGAGGACTCTAGCTGAATTACTGGTAGGCAGATGAATTTGAGACTGGGTTTGGCTGGAAGACACTTTGGAGATATGTGGCGAATGTTTCAGCTTGGTCTTCGTCGCTGCGAGCCCAGCATCCCGAAGAGTTTCTTATAGGGGTGGTCGATTCAATTGGGGCGCTAAGATTTGGGTGGGCTCTCCACAGGGGGTACTTTGTGCTTGTTGGCGAGAGATTCTGGATGTACCTCAGCTGTGCATTTTCTTCCTGTTGGTGAAGAGCCTGGTCGAGTGATCGGGTTGCTTCCTTATGGCGTTGTTTTGAAGCTGGTGATCTGCCGTTTTGCCAAGCGCGACGCGTGCGCCTCTTTTCTCGCACGAGCTGTTCTGATTTGCCGATTAGATTTGAAGTGTTTGTTTCGGTCTACTTCTTTCCTATGAGGAGTAGAGATTTAAGCTGCCGCAACGAGTACTTGTTCCAGGGCGCTCGTAGTGTAGTCGATTTCCGATTCCATGTTAAATTCCGGGGCGAGTTCTATGTGGGCACTCACGTACTTTTTGTATTTTAGCCAGTTCGTTTTTGGCGTCTTCAGGCTGAAGGGGTGTTCGGTTATTTCTGGGCTTTGAAGAAGCGTTAGAAGCACATGCGAGTGGTCTGATGATAAGTCCGAGATTGCTTTGGCACTTATTAGATTGCGAGGTATGTTTTTTGTCACTGCAAAATCAATAAGGTCTGGGAGCTTTCGTGATCTGTTGGCCAGTATGTGGGACTTCCAGGGGAAACGTAGTCCAGTTTATTTTTCACATTTATAATTGCATTGTACAATTGTCTTCCTTTGGGAGTCACTAGACGTGATCCCCAGTGCGTATGTTTGGCGTTGTAGTCTCCTGCGCCTATAAATCGATCTCCAAGTGAATTGTAGAAGTCCATAAATTGTCCTTCCGAGATTGAGAAACGAGGAGGGCAGTAAACGGCAGCGATTGAAAGGATTCCGTTGCTTGACTGAATTTGTATCGATGTCGCCTGCAAGAAGTTTGTTTCAAGCCTTTTGTGAAAATGCGAAACTCCAGTTCCGCCGTGGGCTTTCCCATCTGGATGATCTGTGCGGAAGAGTATGTAGCCTCTTATATGAAAGTTGTATTTGCTTGTAAGATGCGTTTCCACCAGTAGCATAACGTCAATATGGTTTTCGGTCAAGAATTGTGACAATTCTAGTTTATGCCGTGAGACACCATTGGCGTTCCACATTGATATTCGTAGCGCCTGCATAGATTATTTAGACTGTCGTTTTCATGAATGTCATAAGCTCCATCATACTTTGTTGGTGGGTAGGCATCATAGTTTCCATTTAGCTGTGTGACTGTTCTGGGGCCTGTTGAGCGTTTTGAGAGTTAGGCTGAATTGGTATTTCTATTCCAGATCGTAAAGCATCGGCATAGGAGAAACCGTTAGTGGCGTTTGGAGGACCGAATAAGGACCTCGCAGCTTTAGCGAAGAAGACGTCTGGCATAGTTTTTGACGCAGTGTATGCATTCTGTAGATTTTGGTTGCGTGTTGCGGTCGACGCATGCGATTCTTTAACTCCTCGTACACCATACATCCTCTATAGTTTGTCCTCCGCACTACACATCCTCCGCACTTTCCACATTTCTTCGCGGTACTGTCCTTGTTTGTAGTGCAGTAAGCGGAGTTGCGGACGTCCCAGCAGACTCACAGACAGCCCGAGGTGGTCAGTATGACCATACTCTTGACAATTAGTGCATTGCACTGGACCGTTGCGTTTATGTGCAACATAAACCCTTTTCAACAGTGATTTTCCGATGCAAAAGATATTGCAGCTTGTAGATTGGGTGTACTTCGTTCTTCTTCAGCGACCTGCTTTCTGGCTCGAGCTCGACCCTGAAGAGGGGTTGTGGCTTTTTATCTTTATTTAGATTGTAAATAACATGCTTGGCGGGGATTTTTCCTTTTTTTTTTTTTCATTCATTCTTCTTTAAGGGCGGTTTTTATTTCCGTTGCGGTAACATCGGGTTCGATTCTAATATAGATTGGAGGGGGCTTGGGTTTTTTTGCGGAGTCTTGGGCTTGTTGGTTTTCTTAACCTCTGCCAGAAGGTCTGGTTCTTCGTCGATCTTCACGGCACGGTTCAATTTTGTTTTATTGCCTTCCGAATAACTCTGCGGGCTAAGCTTGCGCTTAATTTGGATGTAACGATCCATTCCAGTCTGTGTGGCCGCTTTGGCACTTTCCGAAGTTGTTGTTTTTGTACTCGCTGTAGTCGTTGACCTCACTATACTTTGAATTTCAGTACTAGTCGCTGTGATTGCAGAAATAGTACCACTGGTAGTTGTTGGTGCGTAATTTGTTTCCGATATTGCAGGGGGGGTTTTACACTGCGAACTCCATGACGCGGGAGTCGGAGAGAGCAGAGCGGGGGAGCAATACCGTGCCCTTTGGTTTTCAGAGGTCAGTAGAGCCTGCCAACTTCTACGCTCGTTCTTTTGATCGTTGCTCAATAAGCTCATTGCGTGGCACATATTTTTTTTAAACAATGCACTAGTTTTGGTATAGCACATCACAAGCTTGTCTATTGCTTTTAATAAATTGTCGTTCAGCGTCTTTTCGCTTATATTGGGTTACCTCAGTTTTTTGATTAGCTGTATTATGGCGCTCAGTTCGGTAGTTCGATGGTTATCCAGGCACTGACACTGACACAAAAATTTTTAGTGATTTAGGTTGATTTGGGCCGTGATACAATTAGATCTCGAAAGATAATATTAATAATTATGCTCACTCAAAAGTGATAATTGGTGCTATGGATGAGTTGCGCGTCAGGAAAAGTGCAACTACCAGAAATTGAAACACCACCTGAACCATTGTATGGCTTACTTATCGGCACGTATCCAGACTTCTTATGTGTTCCTGAAGTCAATTCGAACATTCAATTCGCTTTCAAATGATAACGTTCGGAGCAACAGAAATAGTTCGAAATGCTAAGGCAAATGGACAAAACTTGAATTCTATTATCTAAGATTCCTATTATTCTTACAGATGCCAATTAATTCAATTAAAACGTATTCAGTTTCCGATTAGGTTGGCTTTTGCAATGACTATCAACAAATCTCAAGGTCAAACGATGTCTATTTGTGGCTTAGATAAGAAGGACCCCCATGTTTTTCCCACGGACAATTATACGTGGCATGCTCTCTAGTGGATAAACCATCTATTTTTTGTTTTTGTTAGCCAAAGATAGACTAACAAAATATATTATTCACGCTATAGCAGTAAGAGATTGGCTTTCTGAATTACGATCAAATAATAAGTTCAAAACATAATTTTAACCGTAATCACCGTACGGTCACCGGGACCTTAATCATTAAGAGTTATATTTTAAAAATCACAAAATAATCATTGTTTTCTGAGCGAAAAAATAAAAATCAGAAATAATCATCATTTTATGAGATTATTCATTATTGGGACACCCAAACATACTGTGCTGAAAAAAGAGTGTGCCCACTTTTAGAATAAGTGATTCATTTGTCGTTTTGGAAAAAAATAAACAAAAAAAAAAAAAACGGCACGGTATCGGGATGGAACAGAAAGAAAAATGGATGGTCTCTACGCTGAGTAGTAATGGGCATGCGCAGAGGTAAAAGAATAAATTAACAAAAAGAAGAGCACACGTTTAGGGTCTATATACACGCAGAAAACCCTTCCCACATGGGCAACGGCAAAGCACATGGGCAAAGCTTACAGAAGAGTTGATTTTTTGAACGAAATCATCCGTCTAATAAAGCCAAACTTTGTAGCTCACTTAGCTAATATTAAAAGTATAAATTATTCATTAATTGAAAAACCACCACCCCCAAAGACTTTGAAAAGGAAGCTAGAAAGCTGCCCCAAGGTTTTCCCCGACGAGTTTACGTTGCGAGCTTACCTGCGGAAGAAAAACCTCCGACCAGGAAAAGTGAACCGCCAGTTCTTCAAAGAACGGAAATTTTATGTTCTTGAACTTGCTGTGCATTTTATTGCACTACGATGCATATTTTTTTTTATAAGTATTTTTATATGTTTCATATTATTTGCATCAAACAGAGGTACATGAGCGAAAAAAATTCCCTGGACAAAATAATAATAAAAAAAAACTCTAATACAACATTACGATAAATTTAGTAATTACAATAATTATATGGCAGCTATAGGATATAGTCGGCCGATCCCGGCCGTTCCGACTTATATACTGCGTGCAAACGATTGCCTCTTATCGTCCGATTAGTCTCCTATCGTTACTCTCCAAAATACTTAAAAGAGTGTTTTTGAGTAGAGCGTTGTACTGGACGAGGTTGGTCTGATCCCCAATCACCAGTTTGGCTTCCACAGAGTGGGGTAGGGTGGGGCAGTACATTCTGGACGCCTTCGAAACCAAGAAGTACTGCCTGGCTGTAATGCTGGATGTCAAACGAGCCTTCGACCGGGTCTGGCACTCCGGTCTCCTGCTTAAATTGAAGACTAACCTGCCCAGGTCTTACTACCTCTTTCTGGAGTCGTTCCTGAAGGACCGCAAATTTGTGGTCAGATGCGGAGAGGCCACTTCCTGACTCAGGAAGGCCCGCGCCGGAATCCCCAATGCAGCCCAAATTATGGCTATTCAATACCACAGATTCATTTTTCATAATAAATGTATAGCAAAAAAGAGGGATTAATAAAAGCCAGGCTATCGATCTGGATAAAATATAAAACAAAAAAAATATATATACAAATATATTATATAAATATATAACGAAAAAAAAAAAAAATAAAAAATTAATTTTTAGACACATATGTATATATAAAAAAAACATAAAAGGCACCTATGAAATATTCACAAAAAAAAGAATTCCATATGTTCATGAATAATCTTATCTTTATGTACAATGAAAATAATATATAAAAAAAAAAAAATAATAAATAAAATGAAGAAAGTCTAAAAAAAATAATTCCAGTATGACTACCCAAAGAGCCATAGACAAAACATATGAAAAAGGACCCCTATTTCCAAGAAAGGATTAAGCAGTTAGTATCAACAACCCCAGTTAGTGTGTATGAGCTAGAAATACTTTATATAGAAACATTTAACTGCCACGTTTCACCATTGTCTCACTGCACCGCAACCCAAAAGGAATAGTATTAACAACGATTCCGGGTGTGCTAGTAAAATCAAGAATAGACGAGCATCCACTTTTTAGGTAGAACGATTGTTATGATGTTTTCTAAAAGATAAGCCATATCCTTAATATAATGGAATGGAATGAATTATCGAAAGAACTATCAAGCATTAAAGCAGAATTCGACAAATCTCATAAGTCACTCACACAGAATAGACCGATACAAAAAACAACGGTCAATAAACACGTAGAAATATTAGTTAAATGCTTTAATGAAGCTAGAATATTAATATATGAACACAGGGAAAAGTTAAATCCGGATCACTGGTCTCAGTATCAAAGTTCTTGATCAGACTAAGATCTAATCTAACATCTGTTAAGGAAAGGTTCAAGCTAGATATTTCAATACCTACTATTCTAAATACTTCAATAACAATTGAAGCTGGTGACGAACCAGAAGCAAAAGAAGATATTGACCAATAAGAGATAGAAGAATGCGATATTAATAACCTTACGGTTCCGGCAGTCCTTATTCAATCTGAATTATCAGACCAGGACTTGTCCGACTCTGAGTTTAACGACAGCATTGTAGAATTAAAACCAACCGCAATGGCTGACGAGAGCATTGCCCAAAGGGCATACATTAAAGAAATATCTAATGCCATACCGGAATTTAACGGGCAAAGGTTACATTTTCAAAGATTTGTAACAGCTTTGAGGTTAGTTAATCTAACTAAAGGCACATTCGAGAATTTGGCTGTAGAAGTAATAAAATCCAAAATAATTGGATCAACTTTATACAGAGTCCAAAATGAAAGAACTATAGAAGCAATAATCAAAAAACTACAGGACACTATAGTCGCAGAAACCTCTGACGGAAATAGACAACTTAAGGAAGCTCCTAGAAGCTTCATACATTGACGAAGGCCTATCGGGCGAACACGCTGACAAATTCAGTACCAAGGAGGCCATAACCACAATGGTTAAAAATTGTGAGCATGGCCGCCTCAAAACAATATTGGAAGCAGGCACTTTCACAACTATGAATGAAGCCGTCACAAAGTACGTACAATGTAGTACTAAAATGACAGGTAATGCCAATTCAATATTGTACACCCAACGAGGAAATAATTATCGCGGTAATAATTTCAGAAACAATTATCGTTGTAGAGGTAATAATCGAGGTAATTATAATAATACCAGATATTACCAAAATAACGGTTATAATCAAAACAATGGCTACTACAGAAATAACGGTAACCAGAATAACAGTTATTACACAAAAAACAACCGCGGCGGAAATAACCATGGTGGAAACAACCGCGGCGGAAATAACCTCGTGAAACAACCATAATAACCATAATAATAACAACCAAAATAACAATATAAGACCAGCCCAAACAAGTTCGGAAAACTCCCAAACACCTTTAGATACACGTCAGTAAAAAACAACAAGATTCACACTATAAATCTCAGTCAAAGTACATTCGTTAGTTTCGTAAATGCAGCAACAGGAAAAAATTAGTTTTTCTACTAGATACAGGTGCAGAAATTTCCATATTAAAGGAAAATTCTGATAATTTTCAAAACATTCAAGATAACCATATCATAAACATACAGGGTATAAGCCAAGAGGTTACCAAATCAAAAGGCATAACTTCTATTGAAATTCAGATTTCTAAGTACATTATCCCACATGATTTCCATATAGTAAATGTGCAATTCGCTATTCCTTGTGATGGGATACTGGGAATAGATTTTATCAAAAGATACAATTGTCAATTAGACTTCAAGCCTTCTGAAGACTGGCTTGTAATTAGACCAAATAATATCAAATATCCAATTTATGTTCCGATAACATACAGTACTGGCAACAACTCCCTAATTCTGCCAGCAAGATCCCAAGTCGTCCGAAAAGTTAAGATAAATTCCGAAGAACATAGTGTATTGATTCCAAATCAAGAGATTTATAAAGGAATCTATATAGCAAATACCATAGCAACAGTTCAGAATGCATACATAAGACTACTAAATACCACAAATAAAGATCAGGTAGTTAATATTAAAAATATTCATCATGAACCACTTTCAAACTACGATGTAGTAAAAACAGACTCCGAAAACCGTAAAAAAACTGTATTATCCCAACTTAAAAAAATTTCCCACCTGAATTCAATGATCAACTTACAAAATTATGCACCCAGTATAGTGATGTATTCGGACTAGAAACCGAAGCGATCACTACAAATAATTTCTATAAACAAAAACTGAGATTAAGTGATGATGAACCCGTATATACTAAAAATTACAGAAACCCTCATAGTCAACAAGACGAAATTCAAAAAAGTCAGCTCATTAATGATAAAATAGTAGAACCCTCTGTATCACCTTATAATAGCCCACTTCTGCTAGTACCAAAAAGTCACTCCCAAATTCAGAAAATAAAAAATGGCGATTAGTAATAGATTATCGTCAAATTAATAAAAACTCTTATCTGATAAATTTCCACTCCTAGAATCGATGACATTTTAGATCAACTAGGTAGAGCAAAGTATTTCTCATGTCTCGACTTAATGTCCGGTTTTCACCAAATTGAACTCGAAAAAATTCACGAGATATAACATCCTTTTCAACGAACAATGGTTCGTATCGTTTCACGCGATTACTATTCGGTTTAAAAATAGCGCCAAACTCCTTTCAAAGAATGATGACTATAGCTTTCTCTGGATTGGAGCCTTCCCAAGCATTTCTTTACATGGATGACTTAATAGTCATAGGTTGCTCCGAAAACCACATGCTCAAGAACCTAACTGATGTTTTTGAGAAATGTAGGAAACACAACCTAAAAGTTACATCCCCGAAAAATGTTCATTTTTCATGCATGAAGTCACCTTCCTAGGACATAAAAATGTACAAATAAAGGAATCTTGCCCGACGACAAAAAATACGACGTCATTCAATATTACCCAGTCCCACATGATGTGGACAGCGCTAGAAGATTCGTTGCATTAGGCAATTACTACAGACGTTTCATAAAGAATTTTGCAGAATACTCCCGTCACATAACAAGATTATGTAGGAAAATGTAAATTCGAATGGACAACAGAATGTCAAAAACGCTTTCGAACATTTAAAATCAGCATTAATAAACCCAACTCTGTTGCAATACCCAGATTTTAGCAAAGAATTTTGCATAATTACAGATGCTAGCAAATACGCTTGTGGAGCAGTACTAACTCAGAATAAAAATGGGTTACAGCTCCCAGTTGCATACGCATCAAGATCCTTTACGAAAGGTGAAAGCAACAAGAGCACTACAGAACAAGAATTAGTAGCTATTCATTGGGCAATAACATACTTCAGACCATATATTTATGGTAGACACTTTACTGTCAAAACAGACCACAGAGCACTGTGGTGCTCAATGATAAATCCCAGTTCCAAACTAACACGAATGAGACTTTAATTAGAGGAATATAATTTTACGGTAGAGTATTTAAAGACTATTTATTTTATTTTTAGAGTATTTATTTGGTAAAACTTCAAATTTACCAAAACATTTTAATAGCATAGATATCATAAAACACCTTTATAATATAGAATATTATGTTAAAGAATCAAAATTCAGATTTGAACAGGCATTTAAGAGAGCTAGTCTTATGCTAAAAGCTCATTAAGTAAAACAAGAATTTATTCACGACAAAACTAGTTTTGATTTTGTTTTAAAAAAAGAGGATCAGGTTCTTTTGAAAAATGAAACAGGACATAAGCTAGATTTTAAATATACAGGTCCTTAAAAGGTTTGTTCTACCTTAAAGAGGAGTTCTTAGGAGATAAAGATAGCATAACTGTATGAAATAATAAAAATAAAAATCAACAATTACTTAAAGATAGATTAAAACTTTTTATTTCACAATCAATTTTAATTTCATAAATATATCACGTCTTGCCAAACATATAACACAAAAAAAAAAATTTGAGGATACATAATAGAAAACTGCATGATTACATTCATAACATACGTCTCAAGAAATACTTTCGAATAAAATAGAATAAATTGAAAGAAATGCTAGAAATAAAATTTTATTGAATAAAATGTCATGTCATGTCACGAAAATATGGACAACCAAATAAAAAAAAAAAGACGACGAAACTTTATCTATTTGTATACCTTTTTTTTTAAGTTTTATCTTTAGGTTGTGAGTAAATTAGTTTGTTATTAAATGCAAGACGGCTTTTGCTTATTTCGCATCTGCGAGAATCTGTCACAAGTTGTCAAGGGACTGTCGCAGAGGGCAGCTGGTGGAAAAGACAGTTTACTAGCGCCGGTGGGTCACTCGTTGGCTGCCGTTGTTTGGTTAGCTATTAAGTGACTTCGGCAAGTTGTTCCGTCCCCTGTTGACTTAGTTTCCTTGTATAAGTAGTGTTCTTTAGTGCGGTTTCCGCAAAAGATTCCAGAATGGGGTTGAAAATTAGAAGTCGGGGGCGTCTTTAGTGTAATTACAAAAAACGCGTTCAGCTTTATTGGCTGCGTACATCGAATTAACTTAACTTAAAAAGCAAACAAGGCAAAAGTAATAGAAAAAAATACGATCGACGACGGCCGACGAAGGAGCGAGAGCGCAAGGGGGCGAGCGCGGATGCGCTCTTCAGCGCGGGTGCGCTCTTCAGTGCTGGTGCGCTCTTCAGCGCGGGTGCGCTCTTAAAGTTGGGGCACAACGGCCCCTCACGTAAACATCCTCCCCCCTTGCAATCGCTCAGGTTGCAATAGATCCCCTCGTCGCTAGCTATGCGTCACTGCAGCTAGAGGGCGTACACGGAAGTCGATGAAGGCCCCCGTGTCGAAGATCCGGGTCCCGGTGTTGTCGCTGTTCGGGTCAGCAGCGACGATAGGGTGGGCGCAGCGACCGCGTCCTGCGGGGCCCTCGAGGAGAGGCGGAAAGTTGCCTAGGCGCGGATGACGCGGGCGGAAGAGCGGTGGACGGCACCCAATGAGTGGCGGACGAAAGCAGTGGAGCGCTTGACGACTGCCAGCCAGTGGCGGAAGAATGCCGAGGAGTTATCGAAGAGTGCCGGGAGGTCGGCGGCCGTGGATCGGTTTGGGAATGCCGGAAAATGGCGGACGCAGGGCGAGATACCCGAACCGCGCCGGGAGTTGGCGGATGACGGCCGACGAGAGCGAGACACCCCGTGTACTGTCTCCCGCGGGCAGTGACCGGTGCTCCTTGTTCACGGGGTGCAGCAGCGTGTGGTGATCCTGACCACACGTCTTACAGCCCGTCCCCACGCCGACAGGATCCGTCGGAGTGCTCGTGGGCCAGGCAGCTCGAGCAATAGCGGTTCACGAGAACCGCTCGGAGCCGCTCCTCGGCACTAAGGCGTAGGAAGCGCCGACACCTCTTCAATGGATGGATCCCATTGCAGACTCGGCATCGGTAGGATTGTGTACCTCGAGTACATCTGCTCTCCAGTGACGGATCAGTCGGATCATCAGCTGATTGCCACCGTGCAGCGTGATGCGATGTGTAAATCGAAGAAGGAGTCGAGACAGAGTTGTGCTCGCATCCTGAATCGAAACCATGAACCAGTGAGTCACCAAGGCTGCGGGCAACTCGTACGGAAAAAACAGACACGCTGCGGAGGTTAGCTGGAGACAATGGGCCTGTCAGCACCCATCCAAAATGGTCTCCTGACCTAGAAGCGACCCGCAGATGTTAGCCTTGGAATTACAGAGGAGAATGGACGGAAGAATGTCAGCTCCTAATAACACATCGATTTGGGAGCTCTCAAAGAAGTTGGGGTCCGCCAGGGAATGTCGGGCAGCCCCTTGAGAAGATCTCGCGAAAACGGATATGATGGCAGATTTCCTGCCAACTGCGGCAGAACGTAGGCCGCAGTCTCTAATTGTAGCCCGGGTCTAGACGGCGACCGAATGGAGAAATGGCACAATTTTTTGTAGACTGCGCGGAAATGGTCTGATTAAGGCCGGAAACTTGGGCTTGAATCGTCTTGAAGGGAGGCTTGACGAGGTTGAACAGTCGTTCCGTTATGAACGTCGCTTCGGAGCCTGAGTCCTATCAGTGCTCGTGCCTGGACGGTGCACCCCAAATGGCACACGTTGATAAGGGCCGTGCCCAGTAGGACGGCTCCTGACCCGGAAGCGAAACACACCTGCACATTCGACTGATCCTCGGGGCCGTTTGTTGACGTAGGCGGACTTGGAGCGGTAAGCTGCGTAGGCGGACTTGGAGCGGTTGCGAATAAATTGCCGCGGTGCAAGAGGGTGTGGTGTCTGCTGTGGCATGTGGAGCAGGTGTGGGCGCTCGTGCAGTCTCGCTGCTGGTGCCCTCGGGCAAAACAGTTTAAACATAACTGCTTCCTCCTTATGTAGTCAGAGCGCCCATTTACATCCATTTCTAGGAAACGCGGACATAAGCGAATGGGGTGGTCCTCCCTCGAACAGAGATCGCAGCCCTTTTGGCCCGGAACCACTCGAGTCTCGTATGAAGTGAGCCTCCGAGCAGGGGGCAGTAGGAAGTCCCGACCTTGGCGGAAATTGCACGGAGCCACTAGGCCTGACGTCGTCGATGGCCTCCAGAGTGCGATGGCGCTCTGTCAGGAAGTTATCTAATTCCTTCCATGTTGGAATCTCGGCCTTATTATGTACGGATTGCTCCCACATAGAAAGTGTGACCTTGGGGGAGTTTTGACGAAATCATAAATACAAGGAGACAGTCCCAAGCCTCAACATCAACGGAGGACATTTCTAGGGCTGTCAAACAACTCTGAATGGTAGCTTGCAGGTCCTTCAGCGCGACCCCGGACTCTTGCGAAATAGCCTGGATGTTGAAAAGGATCTTCAACTGGCTGTTGACCAATAGCCGCCGGTTCTCAAAGCGGTCTGTGAGGCTTTGCCATGCGGCGACAAACCCCTCATGGGTAAGCGGAGCCTTAGAAACAATGGCGTGGGCGTCACCACTTGTTTTGGACAATAAGTGGAACAACTTCTCTACCGGGGTGAGCCTCGAGTTTTGGATGTAAATGGCCGTAAACAAGTCTCTGAAGGTGGGCCACCGACGATAATCACCCGCGAAGACCTCGGTATCCACCGGAGGTAACCGGCAGCCTGTAGGCGCGGGCGTGTGGACATTGACGGGAGCCTGAGTGGATTGGGACGCAATTTTCTCCTGAAGCTGGGCAATACATCTCGAATAGACGGAGTAACAGTAGCTGTACTTCGCTTCCAGCACTGTCGAGGCGGCCGCATTGTCGTCGGACACGGCTAGCAAATCGGAGCAGCTCTCATAGCTCTTCTCCACCTTCTCCCATAGTGCCTGAATTTGGTCCCGATGAACTTCGCACATGTATTGGGAGCCTATTTCCGTTTCTGGGGCGCGGAGTACTTATGTTAGCCTCAAAGTGGATAATTCGATCTGTTGTGGCGATGAACTTTTTCAACGCCACTTCGACCGCACTTGGAGCCATTTTTGCAACAGGAGTGAGTCTGCCTCTGTGAAGGACCGGGGGTTGTTTCGACTGATTCGTCACTCCTTGCCCTTGGACTGGCACTGGTAGCCTTAGGCTTCAAAAGAGGCGTCCGCGGAGATGCGGATTGAGATCTGTCCAAACGGATGGCTGGGATCGAACGCGGCTTTTGTCGTCTCCCGTGGGCATTCTCAGAGTCCAATTCGCTGGTCAGCGCTTGTCGACTGACTCGCACAACAGGTGCCTTGTACGAAGTGGTGGCCGGTCGCACTAATGTGATGAGAACGGTGAGTTCGCGGATGAAAGGCAATTACAAGGAGCAAGTGCGAACTAGTGGCGCCGATGTGGAAAGGAAAGTCGTGTGCGGCACAATTCGAATGTGGAAAGAAAAACTTCCAGGCACCAGAGAAAACCCAAAAGGAGACGAGGTTTGTTCGGATTGTAGGCGGATGTTGCCGGATGCGGAGTAGAAGCAGAGTTAGAGGCACGAAAAAATGGAAAAAGTACCGGAAAATTCGTGCTTGTTCGGAAAAAAATGATGACGGTTTATATATGTATGTATATTTCGACTTGTGTGGTTCGTACTGAATTTAATATATACTGAGGTATAAAATTCTTCACTATTTTCGAATTTGCGGAGCCGGAAGGTGGACTTAACTTTGGCTTGAATTAAACACACAAAAATATAAATAATTAATTTTTGGCTAACTTTCGGATTTAAATATGATGGAGCCAGAAGGCTGGAGTTGAAAATCTTAATTTTTAATCAATTGAGGTTAATTATCACGAAGCTGGAACGGTGGAATTGAAACCTAAATATTTAATTAATTGAATTTAATTAACACGAAGTCGGGAAGATGGAATTAAAAAAACCGCGGCTCTATTCGGACAGAAGGTGGATAATTAAATTAATTAATTATAATTTTCCGATAATTAAATCTTCGACTTTAATTATTGAGTGGCCGGAAAGGTGAATTAAAAAACCTGGCCCTTTGCTCAAACGGAAAATAAGAATTAAATAAATTTGCGTAGTTATAATTATAAATACATAAATTTATAATTAATTGATTTTTTCATCTATTTTGTTATGCAGCCGGTTATGCCGTCGGCACCCTGTACGTACCTCAAAGAAAAATAAACAGAACCGAAAAACACAACACGGCTAGGTCGAGAATTTAAGCGACACAATCACGGATTTGTAGTGAAATGGCGGTTTATAATTGTTGGTTTTAGAAAATATAAATTATTTTTTTTTAATTTTATCGGCTATATATTTGGAGGCATTGGAGGCAGAAAAAATATTTGGAAATTATGTGGACATGCATGCAAGTAGGGCAAGGGCATGTGGGGCATATGATGGTACAGTAGAGCTTCGATAAGTGGACTGTATATGTTAAATTTTATCGGTTATATATTTCCTGGAATTGAAGGCAGAAAATATATGGACATGCATGCAGGTACGGATATATGTAAGGGCATGTGGGCATATGTTGGCGCAGTGGAGCTTTGATAAGTGGACTGTATAATTGGAGGAACAGAAAAGTTATGTGGTGTAAAAATGACACTGATTCAGGAAGATAAAAACAAATATTACGACAGCGGCGGACTGTTCGGTGAATTTGGAAATTCCGGAACTAATTCACACCGGTGGCCAATATTAATTATGCCTTCTTTTTGTCACCACACAATTTCACTGTTCACTTGCGATTTTTCGCGGATTAATTGCACCAAAAAATATGTATGTGCGTATGTATGTATGCGGATGCACATATGCCTCGACCGTTGGCAAGCGAATGAATAACGGAGAGGCCGAACACGGCGAGGAATATGGGCAGCACACAAACGGAGACGGATAGAAAAATTGCCGAATTTTAAGATTATTATAGATTATTAGAAAATCTCAACCTGCCGTTGTGTCGGAAAACTCGGACTTGGAGTTGACACGGAGGGAAAAACAATCTTGCAGCAGTGTGAACGAAATTTAATGTTCGGATCACTGCTGAAGACCGGCAGAGAGATGGGAACGGAAAAATGTACTTATCTTTTGGCGGAACAATGCCGAGAACTGCTGGCAGAAGAAAATCCAGGAATTATCCGGCTCGAAGGACCAATGATTGTAGGGGGGCGTGGTTTCCGCAAAAGATTCCAGAATGGGGTTGAAAATTAGAAGTCGGGGGCGTCTTTAGTGTAATTACAAAAAACGCGTTCAGCTTTATTGGCTGCGTACATCGAATTAACTTAACTTAGAAAAGCAAACAAGGCAAAAGTAATAGAAAAAATACGATCGACGACGGCCGACGAAGGAGCGAGAGCGCAAAGGGGGGCGAGCGCGGATGCGCGGGTGCGCTCTTCAGTGCTGGTGCGCTCTTCAGCGCGGGTGCGCTCTTAAAGTTGCGGCACAACGGCCCCTCACGTAAACAATGTATGAAAAACATGTAAATTCATACTATGAATATTTATAACAATTTTTAAATGAGGTGTAAGCTATTGTTAATTTAGAAATAAATTAAATAAAAAACCACAAATATAAAGCCTCTTTGAAATCGAAGAACATTTTCTGCATTTAATTTGTTTTTATTTTCTTTTATTTACATTTGCAACTCGAATCATTCAAATGAAACGTCTCTGTGTTCAACATTCTCAATTCAATCAATTCTTTTCCTTTTTCCAATTATTTGTGCAAATTAGTAAGTGTTCAGGCATTGAACACTATTTTATATACAAATTCCAAAGATAGAGTTTCAAGGGATCGGACCCAGGGAAATATGAGATAAACAGCATGGTCTAAATCCGATCCCCTGCAGCCTAGCATAAATAACACAAACATAAGCATCATAAATAACACAAAAATAAGCGCATCCGCTTATCGCACTTGAGAAAGGGTCGCATAGCATGTCAACGTGCAGTGCGTTGATAAGTAGTTTTAAATAGGTCTAAGATTTTCATGTATCTTACTTATAAGAGAATCGTACAGAATAAAGTCAGTTTTTAAACGGAACTCATTGAAGTGCGACCATCTTATTTGGGGCTCCTCTTAACATTTGGTCCTTTGAGACAGCCTGACGTTTTCCCCACTGTGGTAAGAGACTCATGTTTAAAAAACTGGCACCTATAAGTGGCTGAAGAAAAATAATAATTCTCAGTTTAAAAACCGTAGTCCCCTGTTGTTTCCCCCAAGAGGTAAGGAACGCAGGGTATAAAATAATATAAATGCCAATGAGCATTAAAAAAGAGAAAGAGAAAAATATTTTCCTTTCTACAAGTGTGTTTTTATTTCGGAACAATACCGAGATAAAAAATTATATGCAAATCAACGAAAAAGTATTTGTGTATTAGCGTAACCTAAGCTTTACATCGGAAAAATTAAAAAATATATATATTTGTGTTGGCGTATCCGAGGCCCTACATCGGAGAAGTTAAAAGTTAAAAAAAAAAGTAATTGTGAGCGACAAAAAAATAATTAAATAAAATAAAACCCAAAAAAAAAAACCCCAAACGACATCCGCCAAAATAATAACAACAAACATACACCAAAAATAAACAAACCAACACCAACAACCGTTAAAGTTAAAAAAAAAAAACATCCACAAAAATTAAACTCAAAAAAAAAAACCGTCCACAAAAAACATACAAAAACAATAGTAACACAACAATAGTAACGGCGAGCAGCGGCAACAGCAACAGCATCAGGAGCAGCAGCGGCAACAGCAACAACATCAGAGACAGCAGCGGCAACAGCAAGAACATCACGAGCAGCAGCGGCAACAGCAACAACATCACGAGCAGCAGCGGCAACAGCAACAACATTAGGAGCTGCAGCGGCAACAGCAACAACATCACGAGCAGCAGCGGCAACAGCAACAACATCAGGAGCAGCAGCGGCAACGGCAACAACATAAGCAGCAATAATTAGAAATTAGTCCTCGGCAAGTTTCGTTTTTTATTTTTATATATAAACACTTGAATTTAGTTTTTGAACTTAATTTAATTTAAAATAATATATAATGTCGACTAAGGATAAAATTCCAATTATCGAAGACCAGGTGCGCCTCACCCGGCAAATAGATGCGCTTCTCGCAAAAAATTCATATTCATAAGAGGATAGGGAGGCATTAAAAAATTTGGAGCAAAAGCCTTTACGAACCATAATCATTTGGTTCAACTCGGTCCCTGTAGAACATGACTATTTCTTAAAAAACCACTTCGAAAGCATGCTATCAAATATTAAGTCCGCCAGCAACAAAATTAAAAAATATATTGGCCAGGATGAGCTTTTTTGAGGCTTGAGGGGGCTATAAAGAACCTCGAGGATTACCTCGAGATAACTTATGTGGAGATTCAGGAAAGGAAAAATGAAACCTTTCCTATAAGAATCAAAAAAATTAAGAATGTTTCTTAGTAAAATCGATACAGTGTCCGATTTACTAAATATTGAAGGGCTCAATAATAAATATATGAGCAAAATTATAGAGCTCAAAGAGGATGTTGAAATACACATCGAGCTAATGGATAATAAAATCCAAGAGAAACGTATTAACAAGGTAGAAGGTGGTAGCCCTAGAATGGACGAACTAGCTAGCCTACCAAAAATTGAGGTCCCCAATTACTCTGGAAATTCCAAAGATTGGGACCATTTTTATGGGAATTTAAGGGCTGGTTCATTCAAGAATGAATTTAAGTCCATCCTTGAAGCTAAGCTACCTTAAAAGTGCTCTAAAAGGGAAGTACGAAATGTGGTTTCCCATTTATTGGCTCAGGCAACAATTACGATGCTACCTGGGAATACTCATTAAGCGTTATGAGAATAATAGGAAAATATTCTCAGATCAGCTTAATCGCCTCATTCCGCTTCCAAAAATAAATTTGGACTCATAGGCACCTTCAAAATACAATTGATTCAATCAATGAATCAATTTATATGATGCGCCTAAAAGCAAATCTGACAGAAGAATCAGATTGCATTTTTGCGCATATTATTTTAAAAAATTAAATATTGAGGCTCTGCAACAGTATGAGGGCCAAGTTAAAAAATCAAGTGAAATTCAAAATTTAAAGGATGTCACAGAATTTTTAGACCAACGGCTTAGTTCGTTGACATCAGTGGAAAATGAGGTCCCAACAAAGAAAATAATAAAATATTAACACAAGTGACCAAAGATGCCCGATGTGCCAAATGCCCGGGCATCCAATTGTTCATTGTTACAAATTTAAAGCTTTAAGTCCTCAGGCCAGAATGGACGTGGCTAAAAAAGTGAATTTGTGTGATACCGATGTTTAAAGCACAGTCCAAACATCAGATGCACAAGCGAGCTAGTATGCTCATATTGTCAAAAATCACATCATAGCATGTTGCATTGTAAAAGGGAGAATGTAAATACATGCATGACCTCTGAACCAGCGTTGTTGGCCACAGCGTATGTTCAGATTAAAGGTCATGATGGTGAATTCGGAAAGTTCAGAGCATTGATTGACAATGGGTCACAAAGCACTTTGATTTCTGAAGAAGCGGCACAAAAACTTAAGTTGACTAAAATGAAAGCGCGCACTGAAATAAGTAGAGTATCACCAACAGGTGCGTGTGTGTCAAACCACAAGCTAAAATTAACAATTAAAAATAACAGTAAATATTTTAAAGAATTTTACACAAATGCTATTATTTTACCCAAATTAATGAAATGTCTACCCACTAATGAAATTTCTATAAACAAGTCGGATTGGGAAGAATTCTATTTAGAGGATCCCAATTTCGACCAACCTGGTCGAATTGACCTTGTAATTGGTGCGGATTTATATCCACTAATCTTACTGCCGGAGATAACCAAAAAGGTATGCTTCTTGGGCAAAAAACTGTCTTTGGATGGACAGTGTCAGGGTGCACAAAATCCAGAGGAAGTAAATCGATTGTAGCAACCAGTATCGAGCTAAAACATATGGGTCGATATTGGGAGGTAGAAGAAGAGGATAGCAATGACTTAGAGACAGAAATTTGTGAAAATAATTTTAAACAAGAAAGCAAAGCTAACTTCGGGCGGAGCCGAAGTTGATATACCCTTGCAGCTAAAACCAGATATATATCGCAAACATCGGATATAGTTGGCCGATCCTTATGATTACATCATAATAAAACCAATTAATTACAATAAAAAATCTAAAAAAAAGTCCCAAGCTTCTATCTTCAAAAATACGAAAATTGATATTTCTACCAAATACTATTTCCGATCGTTCAGTTATATGGCAGCTATAGGATATAGTCGCCCGATCCTTATGAAATTTTGTAGGTCGGATTAACTGACCAAAAATATAATCTGTACCAAGTTCCAGCTTTCTATCTTCAAAAACACGAAAGTTGGGTCATTTCCGATCGTTCAGTTATATGGCAGCTATAGGATATAGTCAGCCGATCCTTATGAAATTTGGCATGTCGTAATTTTTTGCCAAAAATAGCTCTCAGGTCAAATTTGAACTCTCTAACTCTAAAAACACCAAAGTTATACTATTTCCGATCAATCAGTTATATGGCAGCTATAGGATATAGTCGGCCGATCTCGGCCGTTCCGACTTATATACTGCGTGCAAAGGAAAGAAGGGTGTGTGCAAAGTTTCAAGACGATAGCTTTAAAACTGAGAGACTAGTTCGCGTAGAAACAGACAGACAGACAGACGGACAGACGGACATGCTCATATCAACTCAGGAGGTGATCCTGATCAAGAATATATATACTTTATAGGGTCGGAGATGTCTCCTTCACTGCGTTGCACACTTTTGGACAAAATTATAATACCCTCTGCAAGGGTATAAAAATATACTAAAAAAGATTCAAATGGAAAATATATTTTAGCTATTCCCTTTAAAGAAAATATAACATTAGGAGACTCAAAGAATCAAGCAATGGCTGGTTTCATGAATTTAGAAAAAAAATTACTAAAAAATGAAAAAATTCGAATTGAATATTCAAAATTTATGAAAGAATATTTAGACTTAGGACATATGGTAGAAGTAAATGATGAAGGCAAATACTACCTTCCTCACCAAGCTGTTATAAGAGAATCGAGTCTCACAACAAAATTAACAGTAGTTTTTGATGCCTCAGCCAAAACCAGCAATAGCAAAAGCCTAAACGACATTATGTGGGTTAGACCAAAAGTTCAAAAAGATATTTTCGATATAATGATAAATTGGCGTAAATGGGAATATGTAGTATCATCGGACATTGAGAAAATGTACCGAAAAATCAAAATAAAAAATATATATATATTTATATATATTTATTTATATATATTTCAATATATATTGTGGAGGGATGACCCAAAAACAAAAATAAAAACCTACAAATTAACTACTGTAACTTATGGTACCGCTTTCGCCCCATGTTTAGCAACCTGAGTATTGGCAGATGTAGGTGAAAATTGCAAAAACAAAATGATCGGGGAAATAATAAAAAATGATTTTTATATGGACGACCTTATGACAGGTGCAAATTCAATAGAAGATGCCACAACCATAGTTCAATTAATTTCTAAGGAATTATCGAGGTTTAATTTGAGGTTTAATTTGAGAAAGTTTAATTTGAGGTTTAATTTGGGTTTCGAATGACCCAAAAATATTAGAATTAGTAGAAAACTCAGGAGATAATAAAATAGTTAGCATCATGGAAGATGAGTTTATAAAAACCTTAGGGCTACAATGGGATCCTAGCAAAGACGAGTTTAAATTTACAGTATGTTGTACTGAACCTAAAAAACTAGCTTAAAAATTCGTTATGTCCACATTAGCAAAAATATTCGATCCATTAAGTTGGTTGGCACCGGTAACAATTGTGGGAAAAATCGTTATGCAAAAATTGTGGACAGCAGGAATCAATTGGGATGAAGAGCTACGTATGGAAGATCGTAAGGAAAGGGAAGATTATATCTCTGGGTTAGAGGAATTAGGGCAAATAAGGGTCCCTAGATGGATTAAATTCAAATTCGAATTATGTATTCAAATTCATGGTTTTGCAGACGCTTCGGAAAAGGCTTATGCGGCCGTAGAATATGCCAAAGTGGGATCGAAAGTGACTATAATCGTTTTGCGACGGCCGCATAAGCCTTTTTGTGGGGTGAATCCGATCAAAAATAGAAAAACTATCCCAAAACTAGAATTAAGCGCAGCACATGTGCTGAGTAAGTTAATGATGCGCATAACGGAAGCCATGAAAAATTACAAATTAGAAATATTATATATGCATGGATGCAACCATAACGCTAGCCTGGATTAAGAATGGGTCAAAATAATAAGATAAGGTAAAAGGTCTGAGGTCTGATAAGATAAAATTTATCAGACGTAGAACAGACGAAATTCGGGAATTAAAAAATACTGAATGGAATCAAATAAGATCCGAAGATAATCCAGCAGACCTTGCATCAACAGGAGTTTGCGCAAATCAATTGGTGAATTGCGATCTTTGGAAAGAGGGCCAAGATGGTTGACTGAGCCAAAAAGCCAATGGCCACAGTCACCAATCATTGAGGAATCCTTAACACTAAATACATTGGTAAAAACCAAAGATGACAGGATTTACGAATTGATGCAAAAGTTCTCTTGCATGCATAAATTAACCCGAGTAATAGCTAATGTATGCGATTTTTGAAGATAAAAACCAAAACAAACTCTAGCCCAAAGTTTTTAACTGCAAAAGAATTAAAAGAAGCTGAAATAATCATAATTAAAAAACAAGAAAGGAAAGCAAACTTCGGGCGGAGCCGAAGTTGATATACCCTTGCAGTTAAAACCGGATATATATCGCAAACATCGGATATAGTTGGCCGATCCTTATGAAAATTGGTAGGTTGGATGAACTGACCAAAAATAGAATCTGTATCAAGTTCCAGCTTTCTATTTTTAAAAACACAAAAGTTGGGTCAATTCCGATCTTTCAGTTATATGGCAGCTATAGGATATAGTCGTACGATCCTTATGAAATTTGGTAAGTTGGATCAACTAACCAAAAATAGAATCTGTATTAAATTCCAGCTTTCTATCTTCAAAAAACGCGAAAGTTGGGTCATTTCCGATCGTTCAGTTATATGGCAGCTATAGGATATAGTCAGCCGATCCTTATGAAATTTGGCACGTCGTAATGCTTTGCCAAAATTAGCTTTCATGTCAAATTTGAACTCTGCAACTCTAAAAACATCGAAGTTATACCATTTCCGATCAATCAGTTATATGGGAGCTATAGGATATAGTCGACCGATCCCGGCCTTTCCGCTCCCGGCCTTTCCGCTCTCATCATCATGGAATTTGGTGATATTCTACGATATAGAAGCATATTTCGAGATGATCCATAAAGAAAGAGCATAATCACCGAAATGAGGTAGTTTGTGAAAAACTTCATGGGTTTGAGGATCATTGCTACCTTATTTTGGGCAATACACTTAAACAGATTTTAGAGTTGGAGGAGAATCCTAAAGTCTTCATGACTCATAATAAGTCGAGGCAAACGGGCACCGTTTGAATTTATAGGATCTTTATACCATATTCTGTTTGGAGTAATCCACTACTAATATTTTAAAGAAAACAACGGAAGAAGTCAATGCAAACTTCATAAGTATGAATAAAAGGAAAGAAAATTTGACTTTAATATTGCAAGAGTCATATTACGTATACAAAAAATCTATCAAATTCTTTATGGCCACAAAGGAATTAAGTAGTCTGATCGATGAATGTGAAAAAATACAAGCAGGCATCATAAGCCTGTTAATTGACATTAATCATGGAAGGCTTGACACCAACATTTTGCGTCCAAGTCAGCTTAAAACTGAAATTGCTAAAATTAAGGACGTCCTATCCGATAATTTAATTCTTCCAGGGAAAAGATCAGCAACGGAATTAAAGGATGTATACACCTTACTTACCGCAAGAAGGTTGTTCGTTGATAAAAAGCTAATCATCAATGCGAGAATTCCTCTGTTTGGGAGGCATGCATCTAAACTGTATAGGATTATTCCTGTTCCAGTCAGAGAAAATCACACTATTCTAGCTCAAATTGAGTCCGAATTTTTAGTGTACAACTTTGAAGTTGATTCATACCACTTAATGACGGAGTCTACAATTAGTAAATGTCAAAAGTGGCAAACATGACGGCAGCTGGCCATGGAGCAATTGCAACGATAATAGTTGCCAGC
>JAECYA010000384.1:0-35642 GCA_018153455.1 Drosophila parabipectinata | reverse complement strand
CGACAAGAGCAGGTGCAAAATACCGCTGGGACCATGCGGACGCTAGGACTATTCCTGAGTACCGAAATCCGGAACGCTGCGGACGCCACAGCGTGCTATTCGTCGAGGACTCTGAGGAGCGCGACGAGAGCAGGTGCAAAATACTGCTGACCATATTCTCGGATGGGAATCCCGAATTTCGAATTCAAGAGCGAATTCGGGACGAAACGTGGCAGAAGAACGTGCAAGGGAACAGGAAAGGAACACTGGAGAACACCGACAGCGTCGGAAGGGATACGGAAGACAGGCAGCGAGAACGGGAAAGGGACGCCGATTAAGGAGAGCAACCAGGAAAACCTATCGCAAGAACACAGGAGCAACGGATAAACACCAATCTCAACGCCGGGAAACACGACAACAGCGGAGGATTCGGGAAGAACAAATTCGGCAAATGGCAGAGGATCGACAATAAACTTCAGGATGGACCCCAAAATCGACCGGATGCCTCCCAAAGGCAGTCGCAACGCAATATGGACGCAAGAGCTCAACTTTTCGAGGACGAACTGGATCAGGAACGAGAACAACAGCGAAATAGGATTCGAGCAACAGCAAGGGATCTTTATCACAGGAACATAAAGGAAGGACCAACTGAAATTTGTATTTGCTGTGGAGGAACATGGTTCCGTTCGCATGTAAAGTGAATTATACATCCTGGCTACTTCCTCTAAATTTCCTCTCCTAAACGTTGGCAACGCCTTTTATCTGTCATGGAAGTTTCCCAGTACGTCCGGTAAATATAACTTTGCCACACTTGTCGTCGTGCCATCTCTTTGGGCAACTCCCATCACTCTGCCTTTCTACTGTCTTGACTTCAAAGAATCCCCAAGTGCTTACATGGACTCACCTGCCTCGAAGAACTTTACTTCGCCGAGAATGCCTTTATGAGGATTACTCTCGGCTATGAAAAAAGGCATGGAATCAGAGGGGCAGCAGTGAACGTTCCAATTTCAAGTTCCCTGATATTGCACTGCGCTTCCGCGCTCTTCGGACTCTACCATGTCATCCAAGTCCATTTAAAAGAGACGGAGTACGCTCACAATTTCATGACTGAAAACTATTCATCCTGCTCGGTCCTTGAAGCTGAATGTGGTACTTAGTGAATACCGAGCTCTACAGAAAGCACAATATTTCACTGAACGAATCATGGCTAGCAGGACTTCAAGGAATCGGGACAAATTGCTTTTGACAGGATGAATCTTATAGCGAAGCAGTAGAAGTAACTCTTCAGCAGCAACACTCATCCCAAAATGCTGCAGAGCTCGAAGAAGGTTCTAAACTGAGGCCATGAAACATTATTGAAAATATAATGATACTCGACCAGCGCATTGCATTGGCACCGGGTGAAGGCTTGTCGGCCAACAAGCTTAATGCTTGACGAAGACGCAGTGGAACTTTCCTTTCCAACTATTTCAGGAGAAGGATTTAAAGGTACTGCCAACCTATGCGAAAAAGCCAGATCCCAAATCCGTTTTTACGACCGTCGTTGCGCCAAAGGTTCTGAAAGTTTTATACATGTATAAATTTTACGAAATGCAGCGCATTCAAAATTCATTTCACTTGTTTACGCAAAAAACTTCCGGCAATTACCGCTGGTAATCTGCGGGATGGTCATTTGTTGACAGACTTGTTCAACATGATGATGGCTAACATCCTGAAGGCTTATTGGGGTTCACCAGTCATTGGGAGGCGAAAAAGATGGCAGATTCACAATTTGGTTTGCCAACGTTTATGGAACTCTTTCCGCTGCTGAAACCAAGTGGAATGAACTTTTAGTTATCCTTTCCCTTCTATTGGACAATAGGGCTATAAGCGAGGAAGAAGCGGCAGCTCTTTCCAGCTCCGGTGGGGTTCGGTTAATCCGATCCGATCCAGTGACGTGTTTCGCTATTCGATTACAGGTTGCGACAATTAATGAAATTGTTCAAAACCGATATTTTTGGGGAATTTCCCTTGGGAACAAAATACAAATGTCTTGGGAAAAAAAAATCCTGAGAACGCCGACGTAGAAATATCCGTCAATAAAAATAAAAATATCTTGGGAATTAAAAAATCCTGAGAACGCCGACATAGAAATATCCAAGAAAACAAAAATATCTCGGGAATTAAAAATCCTGAGAGTGCCGACGAAGTAAAGGCAAATAATCAAATAAATAATATAAAGGTACAAACCAATTAGGAAAGATAGGTACAATATTGAAAAGGAGCATTCAAAGATAAATATGCAAATTCCTTTTAGAACAGACATAAAGGGGGAAATAAATCTAATCCATGATAGGCCAATATACGGGAAGCAATATCCGTATGCTCTATCTGTCAACGATTTCGTGAATAGCGAAATCAAAGAATGTTATCAGAAAAAATAAGGCCCTAGAAGCCCTTACAATTCACCCACTTCTGGTAGTCCCAAAGAAAGGAGAATCAAGACGAAGCCGTAAATTAAGACTCGTCATTGATTACAAAAAATTGAATGAAAGTGCTATACCTGACAGGTACCCAATGCAAGACCCATCAGTAATTCTATCAAATTTGGCAAAAGCAAGATATTTTTCAACAATAGATTTAGAGTCAAGGATTTCATCAGATACTAATGAAAGAATCTGATGTCGAAAAACAGCCTTTTCGATAAATAATGGAAAATACGAATTTTTTAAGAATGCCATTCGGATTAACAAATGCACCAAGAATCTTTCAGAGAGCAATGGACGATATAATAAGAGAACAAATAGGGAAAACGTGTCATGTCTATATGGACGACATTATAATATTCTCAAACTCAATCGAACAACACTATACAGATTTAAACAAAATTATAAATACATTATTGAGGGCAAACATGAAAATCTCTTTAGAAAAATCTAAGTTTTTCAAACGGAAACCCGTTTACATGGTATCCTATAACGTCATCATAGACAGACCCAGAGAAAATTGAAACCATTAGAAAATATCCGCTTCCAGAAAATATTCGGGAACTAAGAAGTTTCCTAGGTTTTACGGGCTATTATAGAAAATTTGTTTCAAACTACGCCTACATAGCCAAACCTCTAAAAAATATCTGGAGGTCATAATGGCAAAATCTCGAAAAGAATGTCAACAAAAATATTGATTCAGCTGGATGAACCAGCAATTAAAGCTTTAACGAGCTAAAAAGAAAATCTCATTGCTCAAGTAGAACTAGTTCAACCGGACTATAATACAAAATTTAACTTGACCACCGACGCTTCAGACGTCGCAATTGGTGCAGTTTTATCTCAAGAAGGAAAACCAATTACTTTTATTTCAAAAACCTTGTCTAAAACAGAACAAGCTTATGCGACTAATAAGAAGGAACTTTTAGCGATAGTATGGGCTCTTAAAAATCTAAGAAATTACTTATACGGAGTAATTGGAATTGAAATTAAACCAACCATCAAACTTTATCTTACACAATTTCGGATGAAATCCCAATGTGATATGAAAGGATGGTATTCTTTCATTCAAAGTTTTACACCGAAAATAACATTTAAGCCCGGTACAACAAATGTAGTTGCAGACGCATTATCTCGAATTCAGATAAATAATATTACAGACAGCGATATAGAACAAACAGACCAGTCAGACTCAGATCAGAACACACAGCATTCAGCTGAAAGTAGTTTTGAAAATGTAATACAAGAGACCGTAAACCGTTAAATCAATTTAAACAACAACTGTTATTAACAACGGGGAGGTATACAATACATGAGTCACTGAAAATTTTTGACAGGACACGACATTTAATTGAATATGACACACCAGAAAATTTAAAAACTATATTAAGAGAGTATCTTCCACCTAACACGACGGTAGGAATTCATTGTACCTTAGAGGACTTATTTCAAATTCAATTACCTTTAAAAATAATTTCACAAACACATTCCTTTTACAAGAATCTTTCTACAAGACGTGGAAAACGAGGAAGATAAAGCTATAATAATAGAAGAAAACGCACAGCCATGCTCATAGGGGCTAGAAGAGAATTACAAACAGATCAGTAAATTATATTATTGGCCAAACTGTTTTAAAAAAATTAAAAGAGTATATTAAAATTGCGTGATTTGTAACGAAAATAAATATAACAGGCACCCAATAAAAATTCCAATTGGGGAAGCCCCAATTCCAAGTAAAGAAGGAGAAAATTTACACATTGATATATATTACGCGCAAGGTCTTACTTTCATAACTTGTATTGACGCTTACTCAAAATTTCTAGTAGTAAAAGAAATCCAAAATAAATTAAATATCGAAAATAAAGTAATGGAACTTCTTCAGCATTTTCCACAAGCAAAGTAATAATGACCGATAATGAACCGAGCTTTACCTCGGCCCAATTTAAATCTTTCGCACAAAGGTGCAATTTAACTTTACATTACGCAGACCCGAGGCACAGCACGTCAAACGGACAGGTTGAAAGGGCACATTCTACATTAACAGAATTAGCTCGATGCATTAAAGAAGAATTTAATTTAACTGACTTTTCCGAAATAATAATAAGAGCCGCTCAAGAATATAATCAGAGCATTCATTCTACAACGAACCAAAAACCTTTTGACGTATTATATAATAAAATAGAGCACGATAACATTCCTGAACTTTTGAAAAATACTCAAGAAAATGTTGGAAACACATAATGAAAACAGAAAAGAAAAAGAATATCATGTAGGACAGGTAGTCTATGAAAAGAAACACGGGGAAAGAAATAAACTTAAAACCAGATATAAAAAACAAATAGTTAAAGAAAATTTACCCAACAAAATAATAATCAACAATAGAAATAGAATTATTCACACAGATAATATAAAATTCTAAGTATTTATATATTATCCTTTTTTCTTTCCTTTCCCAGAAAATGTTTTATCAGGTGCTCATACTACACCTTATTTTATTAACAAAATCAGAAATAATTGATTATACAAGTCACGAATATCTTCTATTTAAGGACAATAAAAACGTATTGACGTACGATTCATACGCAGATTTATTCCATGTAACTAACTTAAGCTTTTATAAAGAAATAATAAATTTGGAATCAGATAATATTAAAAGGGATACTAATAAAAGGTCACAATGGGAAATTAAATATGACATAAAAGTAATCGAACTAATTTTATCGCAATTAGTATCAACTAGATCAAAAAGAGGGATAAATGAGTTAGGCACCGTGTGGAAATGGTTAGCTGGAACTCGGACCATGATGATTTTATTACAGTTCAGAATAAAATTAATGAATTAATTGAAAACAATAATAAGCAGTCTATTATCAATTCCCGATTATTCAAAGAAATAGAATCTCTTTCCGATGATTTTAAAAAAGTATTTATTGATCAAGATCTACCACTTCGAAAACATCGCTTGCGATTATTAACATTTGATCTGCAAAATTTAATTGACACAATCACTCTAGCAAAATAGACGTTTTTAATACCAAAGTTTTAAACAATGATGACATCTTGGAAATATTAAAACATGAACCAAAACCAGTAATTATAGCTGATTTAATGGACATCTCTTCTTTTAAAATCGCATTGCATAAAGAACTTTTAATAATTTATATAAAATACCCAATAATAAAAAAAAAGATGTGAAATATATCACGCTAGAGCGATTTCCCAAATCGATGGAAAACTAGTATTAAGCGATCAAGTCGCAAAATGCGAAAATATTTTTTACGAAATGTCTAATTTTAAGAACGAACTTTTAATAATTATTGCACTCTAAGTAACCAAAAAACGTGTTTTACCCGATTATTAAATGGTGAGAAATCAACCTGTAAAAAAATAAGAGAAAAAAATAAAAAAATAGACATCATACAAGATGGTGCCATCCTTATAAATGGGAACAATATTGTTAACAACTCCCATTTAAACGGTTCGTTTTTAATAACATTTAATGGCACAACTAAAATTAATAATATCTCATATACCAATTTGCAAAATAAAATTCTTGAATACGTAACTACGAACCACTTTAAAAATTATGAAATATCCGATTACATATTATCAAATAACTCTGATCTTTCTTTAGATAATATAAACATTTTAAACCCATTCGTTAAAATTAAGAATACTAAAATATCACTTACCTTTATATTATTAATTTTAATCATTATATTTTTTGATTCTTTCACTTATTATAAAATACAAAAATGCTATATTATTTGTAACCAAAAAACATCGGCCTGAACCAGAAAAAAATCTATTAACCAAGAAATTTTTTAACAGAATTAAGAGATCATTTAAACGAGTTTCATATTGAATCGGGACGATCCATTTTAGAAGGGGAGAGTTATCCAACCCCTAAATACAGGCCACATATGGCTTTTATAAACAATATTTTCAATCTCTGCATTTGCCTTTGGCTTGATCTTTGGCTCAATTATCCAACCCATAAATCCAGGCCACTTATGGCTTTCCACTTATGAATTTTATAAACAATATTTTCAAACTCTGCATTTGCCTTCGGCTTTGTCTTTGGCTCTGAGGCGCGATCTCGGTTCCCCATAAACAAATCAAAATCAAAAGTAAACATCAGCTTCCTCCGAACCCCAATCAATTACGCCTTTTGCGTTTCAAGTACCCACCAAATTGCATCGATCAGCTTAATCGAATTTCACAATAAGATGCGACAGTTTCATCTTAAGCCTCTAATCTAAACACAACTGATGGCCGAGGTTCTTTGGATCAGATTTAGAATTAAGAAGTCAGTCCTATTTTGACCGAGACCGCGAACGGTTGACAAAAGTATTTAAGAAAAAACCAAAAGTGTCTTGTAATTTTTGCGTTTAATAAATAAAGGTTTAACACCAAGTTGTGAAATCAAAAAATAAAATTTTCATTTTTTAAATTCACCGAACTACAAACAATTTAACTTGTATGTATGTTGTTTATCAATTTTACACACAGGCAGTTTGTTAATTATTTTACCAAACTATTCAAATTATTAGCTCTAATAATTTTAAGTACGTATGCGCCAAGAATTGATTGAAAGGAGGGTCCAGCACAAGACGTAGGTAGATTTAATTCGTTTTTTCTGAACTTTCAATTTTTTGCACAAATACCTGCGGTTCTGCCTTGGGATCCTTTAATCCCTCTGCCACTTTCCTTGTGCAGTCAATGCAGGTACACAGCAGGTAGATGCTGTTCCTGGTGGCGATGATTCCTGCGGTGATGATATTTGGATTGCGGCTTGAGGCAGTTTCACGACGCGCTGAATATTTTTTTTGTAATATTAATTGCACTACGGACGCGTCGCGAGCAGCTCTTTGAATTTTTGTGTTTTTGGTCTTTGTTGTGTAATACTGTGCCACTGTCACTTTATGTTTATTTTTACTTTTAAATATTTACCACTAGTGTCCACCCGGGGGCGCCAAAATGTTTAATGAGATTGGTTTATCTCACACTTAAAAAAAAAAATAACAAAAAAGGGCCGAAGGGCTGCCGAATATTTAAAAAGGTCGAAAAACGAAAACGAAAAAATGATCTTGCCTCTTCAACGTTATAATTCCGATTATATTTTTGTCTAATCTTAAGCCTAACTTATCCTTTGCGGCGATGCGGGGCGAATTCGCACAAGAGCAAATATGAGATTTTGTTCCCGCTCCGCCCTAAGCTATCTTAGAGTAAATTTAAAGACTAACAACTAAAAATACAATTCAACTATAAACTATACTTCAAATTTACGACAACTTCAATAATAATAACGAATCCGTTAACACTTTTAGAATTCTTTTCACTACCTTTTAATGAAACCAAGGACACCTTTAGCCTTATTAACCAATGTGGAAATATGGTCGGCAAATTGAAGTTTAGACTCTAATTCAGTGGTGGGCAAACTCTCATTTTACATAGCACGCGAGTATAGGGTAGGAAATTCTGCCGCAGCGCTGCCGGCACACTGACAGTGTGAGCATTCTAAATTTTTTTAGAAGCTCTCTCATTTGCTCTCATTTTGACTCATTTGACAGCCCAAACTTAAAAATCAAAATGTTTCCTCTGAGAAAATTGGGTTGAAAAAAGAAAAATCGTTCAGAAATTGGGTTGGAAGAAGTTTTCTTCATGGAGAATATAGATAGGGAAGCGTGGTTTTTCATTTGTTTAAGAAATGTTGCTAGAAAAGATGTCTATGAAATAAAATACACTATTTTAGTTCCCATTCAAACTTTTGAAAAACGAAAAATGAAATAAAAAAATTCGTTTTTTTCGCTCAGTGAATTCTCTGCTCTCATTGTTTTTTTCTGCTACGCACACACTTAAATTTTAAACATGTGTTAGTTTTGCCCACCACTGGTCTAATTGGACGCCGAGATCATAAACCTGATTTTATTTTTCTAAGGCCATCCTATAGAGAGAATACGTAGCCTACAGAGAACAAGAACGAGAAAAAAACATAAACTTGTATTTTGCAAATCATTTGCTAAATACCATTCTTGAAAGTTTTCAAGATCGGACTGGTGATCGCATTGAGCAGAGATGGATTTTTATTGAAGACAAAGCTTAACATCTTCTGCATATATAAGAACTAGAGAGCTCTTCAAAGCAGAGAGCAAGTCATTAATAAAAAAAGTAAATAGTATCAGGCCAAGATGACTTGAGTGACGCCAGATGTAGCATGGACCAAGCGGGAAAAAATCCTGACATGTTGAGATGATTGAAGAGCAAAGGTGTTGCAAATGAGAAGTAATTAATTTTTCAAATAACTTTGTAATTGCCGACAATTTAGAGATACCTCTTGTAGTTGGCAGCATCCGACTTTTTTGCCCTTTTTATGTAAGGGAATTATGAAAGATTCCTTCCAATGATATGTTCAAAAGTCTATTCAGAGGTTTGGACATAGCCCTGGCACAGTATTTTAGCACACAGCCTGCTACTCCATCGGGGCCTGGCGAATAAACGAGTTTGACCCTGAGAAGATCAGATAATAAGCTATTCTCGGAGAAAATGGGACAGAAAATAAGATTTGCTGACTGAATGTTGTGTGTGAAAGGCTGATCTGTCGTTTTAGGCGGAGAATAAGTTGTTTGACAAAATTTTGCGAATAGATCGGCAATTGCCTGATCAAAGGAGGCGAGATGAATTTTCAAACGTTAGCAAAGGTGGAAAAACATGCTTACGCTACGTAGATGAATTTTTAACCGGAAGCAGAGGTACATGATATATACATGTTTGCGCTTAGTGTTTACAAAGTTATAAAACTGGTGTCGCAGCCTGTAGGGGTTTTAATGTGCACGTACAAAAACTGCAGCATCAGTCGGTGCCGATGGACCGGACTGCGGAATACCCTGTTGGGTAACTCTAACGGCAGTTTCATTCATTAAGACCTTTGGTATCGGACAATTGCTTATTTTTACTGAGAAATCTGGACGGCGAATTGTTTTCAGTTCAGCCCTTGGGGTGGCCAGAGATATGAGCGGCTGCGGTAATGTTGGATCACAAACCGCAGATTTTTTACGCTTAGGTGACCATTAAGCTGCTGACGCCGCACAGAGGTGGTCATTGATTTTACGAAAGACAGTGATCACCTCTTTAAATCCATTCGATCTCATGATCGACCGCATTTCGTCTTGGACAGCACGACAATTATCACAACAATAATGTAAACCACACTTATGGGAAATGGCATCCGAAACTGAGGAAGTGAATATGGCACACTTGGCGTGTATGACGTTTTCATATAGATAGACGGATTGTAGGCTGGGATTAGGAGATTGTCTTGTTACAAGACTTCATTGAACATATGAGCTTAAACTTCATAATAATAATTAAGTTAAAAAAATATATATATAATAAGTTAAAAAATACTATACCTTGAACCACTGTGCCAAAAGGAGACGAAGCCGGAGCTTTGGAGAGGGCAAAGGAAAATTGCAGAAATAGAGATAAGACCTCTATGGCCCACAAAAGACAAATAAAAGAAGAGGAGGAAACAGAACTGAGCTATGCTCGGTTTTGAAATTAAGTAAATTATTAATCCGCCTCCAAATATACCACAGCACACGCGAAGCCATACGGTTTAAGTTAAAACTTAAGTTTCTCAAATATCGATTCTCAAGTATGTAAAAACCGGTTTACGGCACCATTTATCATAAACGCAGTGTGCACACAAAAATACGACCGTTCGCTTAAGAGTAAGGTTAATTTATCTTAACTTTTAATTATAAAAAGTTAATTTTTTAACTTCTTAAAAGAAGTTTATTTTTTTTTTTATTTTATTAATCAGAAAAAGTTATTTTTTTGATTTTTCTTTTCTTAAATCCCATTTTTCTTTCTTTTTATATTGTTTGTATTTTTTTGTTTATATTAGAGTTTTTAATTCAATTATTAAAAAGTTTTAATCTATCCTTATGTACTATTTGTTTTTTTCTTTCTAAAATCCCTAATTATTATATTATCGTTATCTTCTTATTTTTCTACTGTATAGGCTCCTAAATAAACTGGATCTAACTTTTATCCTGTTTCATTCTTAAGTAGGACTTTGTCTCCTACCGATATATCTACGTTTCTTACTTTTCCATCATGTAATTCTTTATTATTTCTCTTATTTTCTTCTAACATAATTCTAGCTCTTTTTATATACTATTTATAATCTATATTTACTTTTTTTAGCATAATCATCTATGTTAAATAAGGGTTCTATGTTATCTTTGCTATTAAAATGATTTAGTAAACTGTTTGTTTTACCGAAAACAAGTTCATATGGAAAATAGTCATGTGCCATAAATGGGGTTGAGTTGAAAGAATAAACGAAAGATTGGATCCATATGTCCCAATCAACATTATCAACCGGTATGATGAATTCTCAAAAATCGCCTTTGCTACTGTGTTAGCATTTTTGTCTGGAATTGGAATCGCGACTAGATATTTAGTCAGATCACAAATTAATGTCACTGCGTATTAATTTCCATTTTCAGACCTGGGTAGTGGACCAATGGAGTCTATTATTGGCGCATCAGTTCATGTTAAAGGAGTTTTTATTTTTCTTTTCACTTTTGATTTTTGGCATTTTGGACATTTTTTTGTATTCAGTAATATCTTGAGTCATACCTTTCCAATAATAATGTTTTTTTTGTCCTTGTACTGGATCATCATGGAATATACCCGGCTTTTATTTGGGTCACCGGGTTGAGTGGCGCTACTCTCAATGAAATTAATATTTTATTGCCCATACTACTTTGATATCTAGTAATGACTTTCTTTACAGATCCGTTTATTTGTTGTAGCTGTTGAATGGATATTCTTGATAACGCATCCGCTACAAAATTGTCTTTACCCTTCAGATATTCGGCTGTAGAATAATACTCCTCTATTTCAAGTCTCATATGCGTTAGCTTTGAGCTTTTATCTACCATTGAGAACAAGTATGTTAATGGTCTTTGATCTGTTTAGACAGTGAAGTGTCTACCATAAATGTATGGTCTGAAATAAGTTATGACCCAATGAATTGCTGCCAATTCTTGTTCTGTTGTAATTTTATTACGTTCACCCTCAGTAAACGATCTTGACGCATAAGCAACTGGAAGTTGGATTCTATTTTTGTTTTGAGTTAAAACTGCTCCACAGGCTTGTTTACTTGCATCAGTTATAACGCAAAATTCTTTGCTGAAATCTCGGTATTGTAATAAATTCTGATTTATTACCGCCGTTTTGAGATGTCTGATGGCATGCTGCCAATCAGCTGTCCATTCAAATTTGACATTTTTTCTACGTAATCTTGTTATGTGACGAGCATTGTCGGCAAAATGTTTGGTGAAACGTCTATATGGTAGTAGTTGCAGAATGCAACGAATCGTCTAACACTGTCCGCATCATGTGGGACTGGGCAATTTTTTAATTACGTCGTATTTTTTGTCGTCAGGCAAGATTCCTTTAGCCGTGCATTTGTGTCCCAAAATGTCACTTCATGCATGAAAAATGAACATTTTTCAGGATGTAATTTACGATGGTATTTCCCACATTTCTCAAAAACATCAGTTAAGTTTTTGAGCATATGTGTTTTGGAACAACCAATGACTATTAAATCATCCATATAAAGGAAAGCTTGAGGAGGCTCTAATCCGGAAAATGCTATAGTCATCATTCTCTGAAAAGAATTTGGCACTATTTTTAGGCCGAACGTCAATTGCTTGAAGCGATACGAACCATTGCTTGTTGAGAAAGACGTTATATCTCTTGAACTTTTTCAAATTGATCAATTTGATGGAATCATGACATTAAGTCAAGGCATGAAAGTATTTTGCTCTTCCTAGTTGATCAAAAATGTCATCAATTCTAGGGAGCGGGAATTTGACCGACAACAGTTTTTTATTAATTTGAAGGTAGTCAATTACTAATCGCCAATTACTTTTTCCACCAAATTTTGCACAAACATTGTTAATAATGTGTACTTTCAAAAAAAAAAAACATCCGTGTAATTAAATAATTGCTACATACCTTAATAAATCCGAACTTTCCTCTTTTTCTTCGACAAAGAAGGTATGTAAACCCTTAAGTATTCAACTGTGAAATCATATTCTTCCAATTCAAGCCTTCAAGCCTCTAAATCAAGCTAATTACTGCTCAGTAGTACACTTATTACTTTCTCCCTTAACAAAAGATCTAGACCAGTGATCGGCACTCAATACATTGATATGATTTTAACGCATTAGTATTAGTAACGAAAAGCAGAAAGTGGGCTGTAAGCATGACGTTTAACACACTTATACTGTGTGGCAAAGCAATTTCTTATGCCCGCGGGATATTGCCGTGCCGACCACTGCTCTATAGGGATTATTATGTTCACATATCGAACAAAGGTGGAGAAGACGACAAAATTTTCTAGTCCCCTTATACTAGAAACGTTAAATTTTAAGCGTGTTAGTATATGCTGGCCATCATCATCTGTGTGGCCAAAGTCTGTGTAAAAAAATGACACCCATTATCGTTCTAAGGTTTATTAGTGTCAGCCATTTAATTAATAAAATTTTGTGGTAATGGTAGGAAGGTGACGATTTACATACCAATTTACTCCTCCAAAAGCAAAAATCAGAAAGTTGTGTAACGAACTTTTTTGTGCTACCCGCTCGCAACAGTTTGCCGCGGCTAGCTCACAGAGTTTGTGGGTCTGTTCAACCAATTTTCAACCAAGTCATTTCTGCCGTTCTTGAGTTATAAGTGGTGGTACATCTATATATCTATAGATATCTATATAGATAATGTTTTGTAATTTAAAATTAAGTGTTATGACTTTACTTTCTTGCTGCCATTGATCAGGTGTTAAACAGTCATCCAACTCTATGGTAATTCCTTGGGGTAGGTTCCAGAGTGGTTCCTTAATTGTTGCAGAAAGTTAGGGTATTCGTGACAGGCTTCCTCCCTTCCTCTCGCTTTGTACTGGTGATATCCAATAAGCGCTTGTTATTGATTTCATCTGGAAATTTCATAACGATCGGCTGACTATATCTTATCATATCATATTCTCATAAGTAAAGTTCATGTTATAACATTTAGTGGTTGTCCTTTAAGGACAGTTTTAAATAAACGTTATCCTGCTATTACATAAAAATATTCTCATAAGGATCGGCCAACTATATCAGATGTTTGCGATATATATCTGGTTTTAACTGCAAGGGTATATCAAATTCGGCTCCGCCCGAAGTTAGCTTTCCTTTCTTGTTTTTTTTTTACCTTGCTGTTTTTTCTTAAATCTTGTTTGTGTGAGACTAACAAGAGATGTATCAAATCTTATATTTTTACTACTTTCGCTTGAGGGATCTACATACCTTTTAGTAAAAGCGAAAGGCATGTTTGTTTTCATTAAGAGTAAACGGTTAATTTTTACACTTTTGTTCGTTTATTTTAATGCGCCAGGCGGACAGCCACCTTTAAACTACTGTGAGATGATTAGCGATTTTGTTTCCGCCATTGGAGGGGGGATTTTCACTACGAACTCCATGATGCGGGAGTCGGAGTGAGCAGCGCAGGTGAGCAAGACCGTGCCCTTTGGCTTTCAGCGGTCAGTAGAGCCGAGTTTCTCTTAATCGCCGATTTTTCCATTTCGGTATCGCGGGTTAAAAAGTAAGAGTATAAGCAATTTCTTTGGTTCACTGAGCTTCTACGCTCGTTCCTTTGAACGTTGCTCAATGAGCTAATTGGCGTAGCACTTATTTATTTAAAACAACTAAGCACAAGTTTTCGTTTTAACACATCACAACTGTTATATAAAGCTATATTATATTGCTTTCAATCGATTGTGGTTCAGCGTCTTTACGCTTATATTAGGTTACCCCAGATTTATTTTTTGATCGTCTTGTTAACCGTTAATACTGTCAGAGACTTGGCTCTAATGAAGTATCAGTCGATCGTGTGGTGCCTCTTATCCCCCTATTTAACGGAAAACATCACACTGCACAATGGTCCAAAAACCAAAATTTTGCGCAAAAATTGTATTATTTTTTTTCTGAGATAATTAAATTTGGCTTATTTTTTGGTATCTTTATTACTGAAATGATATAAAAAAATTTTTTGAAAGGCTTTTTCGGAATACCCCTAGTTTTCTAGGCGCTTTTTAAGTCAGCTGTTCAGTTTCTCTTTTTTAAGCCTAAAAACGCGGGAAAATGTTCACGTCTTGCAGCTAGTGCTAAAAGTGTTGTCGGGTCGAGCACCACCACAGCGGCTTAATGTTAATGTTTAAATAATGTTCAAGCATTGGCATTGGTCCCAATATTGGCCAATTGGGAGGAGAAAAACAGTGACAAAGGCAAAATACAAATACGTCCGATGCTTCCGGACTAAGCCTCGGTTGCTGGGCACATTGTGGCTGATCTCCCGGAGCAAAATGATAGCGGCTCCCAGATCTTTGAAGTCACTGGTGTGGATTTCTGTGGGCCTTTTTATTATAAGTCGGAAGTGCATAATAAGGCTTCAGTAAAATGTTACGTCATTTTTTTTGCTACCAAAGCCGTCCACCTGGAGCTTGTAATGGATCTTTCCACAATTTTATTCTGTAGGCTTTGAAGCGGTTTATGTACACCGGCCGAAGGTCTCAACATATTTGGTTTGGCAACGCAACCAACTTTGTTGGAGCCAAAGCAGCGCGTGTCTTCCCTGCAGCAGTCTTTCTGGTCCCGATGGAAGGAGGAATACCTAAACCTTCTTAGGCAGCGCTCCAAATGGCGAGCCTCCGGTCCAGCCTTGGCCCTGAACGATGTGGAGCTAGTAAAGAACGACAACTTACCTCCGATGAAATGGCCGCTTGCGAAAAGAATAGAGTCTTTCAAGTGGCGGTGATCAAAACCTCATCTGGATTTACTAAGCGCGCAGTGTCTAAGCTGTGCCTGTTGCCCTTAAGGATGAAGTTGGAGTAGAAGCCCAACTGGGGGGAGAATGACGGGTCATGCAGCAAGCAACTGTTAGGTTAAATAAATAATTAACAACTTAAGCATTGTTGGTCGCAAGCCGACTCCCTGTTGGCCGCTCGGTTTCAACTTATTTGGCATTCGGCAAGGTTGGCGCACGTTGGTTCATTACCTTATTGCGCTCGCACCCTAAATTGGTTCTTCTTGTAAAATCCCAATTTCATATGCGGCCAAATAAATATTATTATAAAGTTTAAAACTAAATAAAATTTCTTTTTTATTTCCTGGCATTGAAAACTATTAATGACCAAACACATCGGTTAACAAGAAATTTAAGTTGTTTGTATGTCAATCCAATAAACAAAAGCACAAAGCATCGATTCCCAGCGGAGGGTAAGTGATTAAAATTTATATATAACTTAAAATTTAGATTTAATTTACGACATTTGGTAAATAATAACACAGTGAGACAAAAAAAAAAATTGGAGGAACTTTGAAAGAAACCTAGTAGGAATTTTTTATTGGGTCGAATTTAACGCAAAACCGTGTTTGAAATATTTGTAACACCCACCCCTGTAACAATAAGACAATATTGATGAGTCAAAAATAATAGAATATCTTGTAAGTTGTACCGAAAAAATTGCGTCAAGTTCCGAAAAACACGAACAAAATGACAAAATGTCAGTTTCTTGTGTACAAATTGTATCCTTTTTGTTGGAAAAAATGTAGGATACATTTTTTTTAAAAGCTACAACCTTTAACTATTAAAAAAAGTCGGAAATTTTAAAATCCGATTATAATTACGGGTTATGGAATTTTTAAGAGCAAAAAAATCCCGAAAACACGTTTTTTCTAAATAAGAAATATTTCAAACACAGTTTTGTACTATACTCGACCCAATAAACCATTCCTACTAGTTCTCTTCAAAAGTTCCAAATCACTGTCGCACTGTGTAATCACTAAATATCAATAAAAAACAAGAAAGAAAAGCTAACTTCGGGCGGAGCCGAAGTTGATATACCTGTTGATTGCTTTGCTATTATATTGAAGTTGTCGAAAATTTGAATTATAGTTTATAGTTGAATTGTAACAACTACAAAGTTGTTAGTTTCTAAATTTACTCTAAGATAGCTTAGGGCGGAGCGGGAGCGAAAGCTCATATTTGCTCTGGTGCGAATTCGCCCCGCTTCGCCGCATTATATAAGTTACGCTTAAGATTAGAGAAAAATACATTTGAAATTATAACGTTGATTAGGCACGACCATTCTTTTCGTTATAGTTTTTTCGCATTTTTTAAATATTCAGCAGCCACCCTTTTTTTTGTTATTTTCAAAAGTGTGAGATAAATCAATCTCGTTAAACATTTGGCGCCCCCGGGTGGACACTAGTGAGAAATATTTAAAAAATAAACAAACATAAAAGTGACAGTTGCACTGTGTTATTATACACAAACTAAAAGTCAAAGAGCTGCTCGCGACGCGTCCGTGAAGTGCAAAATAAAAAAAAAAAAAAATTCACCGCGTCGTGAAACCGTCTCAAGAAGAAAGCAAGCCAAAACAGGAGAAAATTGGGTTCAGGAAGCAGCACAATAGGAGTTCGTTGGCTTGCTCCGCTTCCAATAAACAAGCTTGCAGTTATTTCAACGCACAAGACCATAGTCTTGCATAGTCAGTGTAGTCCGTTCGCTCGCCTTGCTGTAATGCAACGGTTTGAGTTTGTCCAGTCAGCCTCATTATGTTTAAATTTTCTGCGAAAAGGTCACACGGTTGCGAAGTGTAATTCGACTAGGTGTCAAATTTGTGCAAGATCGCACCACAAACTTCTGCACCGATTAACTGTGACCGAAAATAACTTGGCGTTACCACCACCAAATGAACATCCTCCTCCAGCGCTACATCTTGATGGCCCTTCTACGTCACATGCTTTGCATGCGTCATCTCTAGAAAGGGTTTTGTTAGCGACGTCGATCGTAAGCGATAGAACTAAAAATGGCGAACACATATTGGCCCGAGCATTTATTGACTCTCGGTAACAAATGAACTTCTTTACTGAAGAACTTGCTCAACGCTTACAGATCCGTAGGGAGGAATCGTGTATCAACTTGGCCGTTTTTTGTCGCTCGAGAGAAGATTATCTCGAGATCCGAATTTAAAGAAAATGTATGTGGAATTTATGGAAGAATACGAATGCTTAGGTCATATGTCCCCTACAAGCAATGATGTTCTTGGTACTCCACACTACGTCATACCCCATCAGTGTGTCTTACGGCCTCCAAGCTCATCGACCAAACTACGAGGCGTGTTGAATGCGTCTTGTAAGACATCAACGCATAAGTGTCTTAACGATCTGTTGATGGTTGGTCCTACCATCCAAGAAGTGTTTTATGCAACTCTTCTTCGATTCGGGCTGAAGAGATTCGCTTTGATAGCCGACATAAAAAAGATGTATCGCCAAGTAATGGTAAATGAAGCCGATAGGCGATACCAGTTGATAGTGTGGAGGAAAGACCCATCAGAGTCCTTGAAACTGTGCAAGCTCAACATCGTTACATATGGCACTGCGCCAGCCATTCCTGGCTATAAGGTGTTTGAAGGTTGAAGGTTGAGTGAATCTGTGAAAAATACATTGCCTCGAGCTGCCGAAGTTATTGGGTCCGACTTTTACGTCGACAACATGTTAACGGGTGCTGGTTGCATTGAGGAGCTATTACAATTAAGTCTGAAGTAACTTAGGTTCTTCAAAACGCTGGGTTTGAATTGAGCAAGTGGTCGCTCGAACTCGCCTCGCCTGAAGTTACTGCATCCAAGAGCACGGTTAAGCCAATAACACTTTCGGACTCAGAACTGACTAAAGCATTAGGAATCGCTTGGGTTCCTAAAGAAGATGTATTTAAATTTGAAATTGATGCTTCAGTCATGGGTCAAAGGGCGACCAAGCGGAACATCCTTTCGGTGACATCGAAGTTGTTTGACCCCCTTGGCTTATTAAGCCCTATACTTATAAAAGGAAAGATCCTATTGCAGGAACTTTGGCTAAATAACCTAGATTGGGATGAGTCAATTCCACTGCACTTAGAAACAGCGTGGAACAAAATACAATTTGCCTTGTCGCAATTAGAGGACATCTCAATTCCGAGATTCGTGTTTACCGCGCTGATGTCACCGATTCGAATTCATGCCTTTTATGACGCATCGATAAGAGCCTATGGAGCCTGCGTCTATATTCGTTGCGAATCTGCAGAAGGTATTAGAGTTTAATTGTTGACGGCAAAGTCCAAAGAACCGCCGCTAAAGACAAAGACGCTCCCCGTCTTGAGTTATGTGCCGCTCACCTTCTCGCAGATCTCTGCCGCATGATAAAGCCTCTAATAAAAGTTCCGATCGAACGAAGTGTATTTTGGTCGGATTCAGAAGTAACTCTTCATTGGATTCGTTCCCATCTTTCGTCGTTGTCAACGTTCGTATCGAATAGAGTAGCTGAAATTCAAGAGTGGTCAGATGATAGCACGTGGCGGCATGTACCAACTAAACAGAACCCGGCAGATATAGTGGAGGTGGAGAGGTGGAGACGTAAAGGAGACTGTAGAATCGATCTGGTTTACAGGTCCATCGTTTTTAAAGGAACCGGAAGATAAGTGGCCGACGAGCGAAAATGAAAGCGAAAAAAAATGCGGTCGGATTAGCCGCAATCGTATCTACCTCAGATTTATTGGAAGTGATAGAAGGATATTCCTCTCACCTAAAACTGCTGCGAGTGTTCGTTTATATGTTCCGCTTCATAAGGAAATCGAAGAAATTATTAGTGAATTCTGATATTGTTCCCTCACCTGTCAAATATAATGAAGCCTTTAAGAAAATAGTCGAAATAGTCCAAAAGCACGAGTATCAAGATGAAATAGAAAAGATCCGGAAAAATTTAATTGTTAGCCCTAGTCTACAAAAGCTAAATCCCTTTCTACACGAATCATCAGATGCATATTTGCGTTCATACCGCCGCGGGCTCTGCACTTGGGTGGACTATGGGAGGCAGGTGTGAAGTCTGCAAAACACCTACTCCTACGAGCGGTAGGGAACGCCAGGCTGATCGCGGAGGAGCTGCAGACCGTCCGCGTCGAGGCCGTTCTGATCTCACGACCCTTGGGGGCTCTGAGTAAGGACCCAAGCGACGGCGAGTACGTATTGGGCCTACAGGCGCGGTATTAGAGAAAATATAGATCGATTTATAACTTTGAAGAGGACACAACGTTCTCGCTTTCGACATTTTTATCTATTTAGCAGCCACCCTCATTTTTAATTTTTTATAGTTAAAAACTAGTGAGAGATAAACGAATCTCATCCAACTTGGATATATATCGCAAACATCGGATATAGTTGGCCGATCCTTAAAAGAATATCTTATAAGGATATTATAAGATAATATAAGATAAGATAATAGATTCTTTTTATAAGATCTAAGTTTAGTTGGGTCATATAATTCCCGCGATAATACATAATTATATTAATTGCACTTTCGCGAACTGTTTTTCTTTCATCGAAAAGCATTGTTAACAAAATATTTTCTGTATGGGCGAAAAATGCATTGTTTTGGATGGCTTTGTTTATGATTTCTCTCAGATTCTTATCTCTTAGATCAAAAATAAATAAAAAACTTTTTCGGCCTTTTATCATGCCACGCCTACTTTTATTTAGTTGCTTAAATGGCCTTTGAATATACATTTCAATTTTCAGACCGATACCTTACTTCTTTAAAAAGTTACAGACGCGTTGCTCCTACTTTCATATATGAGGCTCAGTACATGGCAAGTTTGGCTCATTTTGTCAAATTAAAAAAATTATGAGTTAAATAAATTTAAAAAATATTATAAAATTTGTTGTAAAAAGATGAATTAGAATTGACTCCAACATAATTGGAAAATGTTTTTGTGTTTTTTTAAATACATTAAAATGTCTTAAATACCTCTAAATACCTTATGTAAATCTTAGTGAAATCTTTAAGCTTCACGGTGTGAGCTAGGAATTCATTTTATACACATGGTTTCATGGCAAAATTTTCTTAGAATTCTTCGTAGATTTCAACTATAGGGGTCGATTTTTTTCGCAAAAATCGACCCACCTTAATATATATATTTTTACAAATCATTAAAAATCAATATACTGAGATAGCAACAGGGTATATTTTAGTCGGAATCACTTAAAACGACGATTGCTTTTAGGTTTTTGGTGTTCTGCAAGAGGCTTGTGCATGCCTGCTGTAACGATGGAACGATTTTGAGGGGAGTGTGCAGACACTAAAACAGCTGATTGACTTGTTTACCTTTTTTGTTTACAATTTTTCAGGCACTTGTTATTATTTTATTATATAAAAAAGTCGCCGCTCGAATTTGTTACCGATATATATACATGTATATATTTACATATATATATATATATATATATTCACATACATATATAGGTTAAACACTTGGATTTATTATTTAAAAAATTATATAATTTTGTTGGACACTTGGTCCGTATTTATTAGTACAAAAATTGGAACTAAATTATTTTTACAAAAATTGGCATATCTATACCCAATAGCTTTGTCGCTGCCTCTGCCAACGTCGGAGCTTTGCCGTTGTCTTCGCTGCAGCGGGAAGTGGATCAGACGCAGTCAGCACCTTTTGGGAGTTATTGACTGAAGCCGAGAAATTGACCTTGCCTTTTGCTTGCTGCTGCAATGCCAGATGCGCGTGGCCAACTTCGGTTGCGAATTCGTTTTGTGTTAACTTCTCCACCTTTAAAATCGAGTGTCCACGCTTGTTGCGGTCATTGATCTCGTTATCGGAAGCTACTTTGTTGATGTGCAGTACTTTGACCCTTTTTACCCTTAGAAGAGAATTTTAGAATTACACCAGGTATTACATTTTGAAATTTTGCAAAAAGTTTTCCTTTACATATGATTTTATTTTCGTTTTGGATTTTGTTAACTTATTTAATACTTACTAATTTACTAATTTACTTACTAATTTTTATTGGTTTGATTAAAAGTTCTTCACAAAGGTTGGAGTTGGTTATGGGAATTTTAATAATCTAAAAAAATGTTTGGCCGATTTCTTGCTCCGCTTACTTCTGCTATTTTCATGGCTTCTTCAAAATTGGTGTATGGTAACTGGTCTTGATCTAAAGTTTTTATAACTTCATTTACCTCTTCATCTCCTAATATCTGGGTGTTACTAATATCTGCTTTCGCCCATTGTATTGCGTGGTTAAGGTTAACGATTTCTTCTTTAAGCATTTTAATTTGAAACATTAATGTTGTGCTAGTGTCCCTTTGAGGCTTGATGTATTTGTATTTGCGTCATATTGTTTATTTTTTCTACGATGAGTCTGTTTAGAATAACTTGATTGTTGTTGTTGGTTAATGCAGAATTTACCTTTTTGTCAGGCGCTGCCTAACAAATCGATATGGGTTTTCCTTTTACTCCTAATCTTGAGGTTATTAATTAAATTTTTTGTAATTCTTATCTCTTCGGTTATAAATAGCAATATTGGGTCGTACGTCTTTAGTTGGTAGTTAGTAATGTAATTAATTTTTTCAAGAGTTTTTTCGTATTCTTCTATATCAATAATATGAATTAATCTGAAGGTTCCCGTTTGAACCTTAGCCAGTCCGGTAACTAAAGTCACAATATTGGATTTCGTGCAGTTAGTTATTTGAACGTCAGCAGCGCACACCGCGAACAGGGTTCTGTAAATATGATTTAATTTCGAATAAGTTGTTTGTAAATAATTCTTCCACTCTCTGTTAGTACTGTGGTATTTCTGTCTTCTTTTACGATTTCTTTTTTATATCTGGCGGAAAGTTTGGTACCTAATTTTTTTTTATTTTGAACAAATATCTCATCTCCTAAATATCTCATATATTATTATATTCCTTTATACATTAGTACATAGCCGTGTCTCTGCCGGCGCCTGCGAGCAGCGCAGCTACGAGACTTAGCCTTACTTAGACTTAAAAAATATTGTAAAAGAACAGAGACATTTTGATCGTTGGAGCGGCACCTCAGCTGCTCCTTCTAAATAAAAACCTAACAAAATTCAAACCCTGGACTTATCCTATGACATGGCGACCGTGACAGCGATGAAAGGACATCGAAGGACATCGAGGGATTAAAAGGATACACCAACAAGGATATACCCAGGAGAATATATATAATCAAAAAAAAACTGGATAAACTGGAAAATGCAAAATAAATAAATCAACAATAAAAATTCTGAGTGAGTAGAGTGAAAGCAATGGGCAATCGCGGAGAAGTTGCGAAAAAAATAAAAAAAAAAGAGTTGCACACCTAAAGTGGCTACTCTACGTAAATACTTCACCTCCCGTTCTCCCGTTCATCTCCCAATACGTTGGCTACGGCCCAAAAACTTCAAACAGAACTAGATTTTCTGAAAGAAACGTTAATAAGCAACAAAAAAAAAAGCCAAAAAATTGCCGGCACTGAATCAGTACCAATAAGAAAAATTAATGAAAAACTAATAAACACAAAACCTCCATCACCCAAGCCATTACCGAAACTTAAAAAAACATGCCCGAAGGATTGCCCTGGACAGCCCCCACTGCAACCACGCCTGTGCGAGGACCGGCACCGATAACGCCTGAGCCCAAAAGGCCCCGGACAGCAGCATCAGCAAATAGAGTGCGGGAAAACGCCACCTCCTGCGCCACCGAGGAAACGTCAGCGTAGCCAAACCGGCGACGACCAGTTGACGTAGAAGGAAGAAAGGAAACCAACTGAGCTGAACATTTTTTTACCCATGCACTGCGTTGCATAATTTGATTGCACTACGATGCATATTTTTTTATATAATATAATATTTTGAAAAATTGAGCGGAACTTCTTTTGCCCAATTTGAAAGTATGGCCCGCAAAGCTGTACAAATAATAGGTAGGAAAAATATGTTAGAGAAAAACTAAGATTTTTTTTTTTTTATTCCTTTCTAATGAGAAGTAATAGCATAAGTAAAACAGATCAAATAAATTATTCTGACTATTACTTCCCAAAAAAATTATATAACATTGCAAAATATGACTCAAATGAAAATAAAATAGAAATTGAAAAAGGAAAATAGATACAATATCTAAAATGGGTTTGGTAGATACAAAAGTTGTAGATTCTACGGCAAATGTCGGTAATAAAACTGAATCCGAAAAAATGATATTCAAACAATCACAATATTGTTAATGATAATCGTTATTATAATGTTGGCAAGCGTATTACTAAAATTGTATAAATTACACAACAAATGTTTGAAGAAAAAAATCCAGAGTCAGGCAAATGACCTGGACAAAATCTAATAAAAAAAAACCCAGCACAAACAAACACAAGAAAGGAAAGCTAACTTCGGGCGGAGCCGAAGTTTATATACCCTTGCAGTTAAAACCGGATATATATCGCAAACATCGGATATAGTTGATCGATCCTTATGAATACATCATAATAAAACCAATTAACTAAAATGAAAAATCCAAAAAAGGTCCCAAACTTCTATCTTTAAAAATAAGAAAGTTGATGTTTCTACCAAGTACCATTTCCGATCGTTAAGTTATATGGCAGCTATAGGATATAATTGGCCGATTCTAATGAAATTTGGTAGGTTGGATCAACTGGCCAAAAATAGAATCTTTATTAAGTTTCAACTTTCTATCTTCAAAAACACGAAAGTTGGGTCATTTCCGATCGTTCAGTTATATGGCAGCTATAGGATATAGTCGGCCGATCCTTATGAAATTTGGCATGTCGTAATGGTTTGCCAAAAATAACTCTCCTGTCAAATTTGAACTCTCTAACTCTCAAAACACTGAAGTTATACCATTTCCGATCAATCAGTTATATGGCAGCTATAGGATATAGTCGGCCGATTCCGGCCGTTCCGACTTATATACTGCGTGCAAAGGAAAAAAGGGTGTGCAAAGTTTCAAGACGATTCAAGCTTCAAAACTGAGAAACTAGTTCGCGTAGAAACGGACAGACAGACGGACAGACAGACGGACAGACGGACATGCTCATATCAACTCAGGAGGTGATCCTAATCAAGAATATATATACTTTATAGGGTCGGAGATGTCTCCTTCACTGCGTTGCACACTTTTGGACAAAATTATAATACCCTCTGCAAGGGTATAAATATATTACGTAATTCTTTTTACAAAGTGTGGTTAAACTAAAGGCAAGGATTGGAACAAATTGTACGAGGAGTTATCAATAATTAAAACTAATTTTGACAGATCGTACAAGTCGCTAACTCAGAATAGACCCATTCAAAAGAACACGGTTAGGAAGCACATTGAAATATTAGTAGAGAAGATGAAGCGCGAATGTTAATAAATGATCATAGGGAAAGATTAAATCAAGATCATTGGTCACAGGTATCGAAACTTTTGATACGACTACAATCTAATTTAATATTTGTTAAACAAAAGTTCAGTTTAGAAATATCATTATCAACCGTTCTAAACACTCCAATACAAGTTGACACTGCACCTGACTCGGAATCAACAGAAACGAACGAATCTGAGTCAGAAGAGCTTTCCAAAGTAAACCCCAAAATAGAAGATGAAGATTTGAATAATCTTACTATTCCGGCGGTATACACTGATCTGGATAATTCTACAGATTCAGAGTGTACTTCGAGTGTAATAGAAAACAAAATAAGTAACTCCATCACAACGGCACAATCAAATATTGATTTTATTAATACAGTATCTAAGCTTATACCAGTTTTTGATGGTAAGGCTGAAAATTTAACAAGTTTCATTGATGTTTTACAAATAATTCAATCAATAAAAGGCGAGCACGAAGAATTAGCTGTTTCCATTATTTAGCTGCTAAAAGGTGTCGCCAGGAATCTAATCGGTTATGAAACAACAATTACTGAGGTGATTGCCAGACTAAGAAGCAACGTCAAAGGCGAAACTGTTGAGGTATTATCAGTGCAGCTGATGAACCTACAGCAGCGCAATAAAACTGCTAACCAATACACACAAGAAATTGCAATGACTAAAAATTGCACAATCGATAAGGTAAAACTTATCATGCAAGCTGGCACATTCAGTACCATGAACGAAGCCGTTTCAAAATTTGTCAATAGTTGCACTGAAGCAGCTGGGCCGTCAAACACTGTCCTATATTATAAGAATTATCCACAGCGCGGCTCAAATCGCGGACTTTGAAGTTATAGAGGTAGCTTTCGTGGTAATCACAATAACTACAACCACAATAACTACAACTACGATAATTATAACAACAATTATCAAAATAACAATAGAGGGCGAGGCCTATATAGAGGAAACTATAGAAGCAGTAGTAACTCGCACCGAGACCACAATAGCAATAACCAAGGCAATGTAAGAATGACCCAAAATAATAACCAAAACACATCGGAAAACTCCCAAAACTTTTTAAATACTCAACAATAAAAGAAATCAGAGTTCACACCATTAATCTCAGCCAAAATATATTCGTTTCATTTTTTAATGTAGCTACTGGGAAAGAACTTATATTTTTAATACACACAGGTGCAGACATTTCCATTTTAAAAGAAACTTCGGATAACTTCCAAAACATCCAAAATGATTACATCATAGACATAAAAGGCATAAGTCAAGAAATAATAAAATCCAAAGGTTTAGTTTCTGTAGAGATACAGACAACCAAATACATAATTCCACACGATTTTTATATTCTAAATTCACACTTCTCAATTCCATGCGATGGAATAATAGGCATCGACTTTATCAAAAAATACAACTGTCAATTAGATTTCAAGCCATCTTAAGATTGGCTTATAATTAGACTCAATAATTTAAAATTCCCAATTAAATTACCAATAGCTCATAGTTCTGGCAATAATTCAATACTTCTGCCAGCAAGAACCCAAGTTATTCGGAAAATTGAACTTAATTCCAAATCAGGTAATTCAACATGGTATTTACGCTGCAAATACTGTAGCAACATCCAATAATGCCTTCATAAGACTATTAAACACAACAAATACCGAGCAAGTAGTCAGTACAGATAACCTAACTATGAATCACTTTTGAACTACGATGTAGTCAACACAAATTCAGACTCAGCAACTCAACACTCAGCTTACTAGCCCATGCACCCAGTATAGCGATATATTCGGATTGGAAACCGAATCAATAACCACAAATAATTTTTATAAACAGAAACTGAGATTAAAAGATGATGAACCAGTTTATATAAAGAACTATCGAAGCCCACATAGTCAGGTGAACGAAATACAAAAGCAAGTAGAAAAATTAATCTCAGACGAGATTTTCGAACCGTCAGTATCCGAATATAATAGCCCATTGTTACTTGTTCCTAAGAAATCATCCCCGGATTAAATGTAAAGAAATGGCGATTAGTAATTGACTGCCACCAGATTAATAAAAAATTACTATCTGATAAATTCCCATTACCTAGAATTGACACCTAACGTCTTTTTCAACGAGCAACGGCTCATATCGCCTCACGCAATTACCCTTCGGATTAAAAATAGCTCCTAATTTGTTTCAGAGAATGATGACTATTGCGTTCTCTGGTCTAGATCCTTCTCAAGCGTTTCTTTATATGGATGACTTAATAGTAATCGGTTGTTCCGAAAAATATATGCTTAAAAACTTAACAGATGTTTTTAAGAAATGTAGGAAATTCAACCTAAAGCTACATCCAGAAAAATGTTCATTTTTTATGCATGAAGTGACTTTTCTAGGTCATAAATGCACTGATAAAGGAATACTTCCAGATGACAAGAAATACGATGTCATTAGGTACTACTCAGTTCCGCACGACGCGGACAGTGCTAGACGTTTCGTAGCATTCTGTAACTATTATAGACGTTTTATAAAAAATTTCGCCGATTATTCACGGCACATAACAAGATTATGTAAAAAGAATGTTCCTTTTAAATGGACGGATAAGTGTGAAAATGCTTAAAACTTAAAAACAAAACTTATGGAACCTACCTTGCTACAATATCCAGTGTGTAGGGGGGCGTGGTTCCGCAAAAAGATTCCAGAAAAATTAGAAGTCGGGGGCGTCTTCGGTTTTAGTATAAAGAACGCGTTCAGCTTTATTGGCTGCGTACATCGAATTGATCTTAAAAACTAGTGAAAACAAGAAAGGAAAGCTAACTTCGGGCGGAGCCGAAGCTGATATACCCTTGTAGTTAAAACCGGATATATATCGCAAACATCGGATATAGTTGGCCGATCCTTATGATTACATCATAATAAAACCAATTAATTACAATAAAAAATCTAAAAAAAAGTCCCAAGCTTCTATCTTTAAAAACACGAAAGTTTATACTTCTACCAAATACCATTTCCGATCGTTCAGTTATATGGCAGCTTAAGGATATAGTCGGCCGATCCTAATGAAATTTGGTAGATTGGATCAACTGACCAAAAATAGAATCTGTACTAAGTTCCAGCTTTCTATCTTCAAAAACACGAAAGTTGGGTCATTTCCGATCGTTCAGCTATATGGCAGCTATAAGATATAGTCGGCCGATCCTTATGAAATTTGGCGTGTCGTAATGTGTTGCCAAATATAGCTCCCGTGTCAAATACCAAAGTTATACCATTTCCGATCAATCAGTTATATGGCAGCTATAGGATATAGTCGGCCGATCCGGGCCGTTCCGACTTATATACTGCGTGCAAAGGAAAGAAGGGTGTGTGCAAAGTTTCAAGACGATAGATTTAAAATTGAGAGACTAGTTCGCGTAGAAAAGGACAGACAGACAGACGGACGGACAAATGGACATGCTTATATCAACTCAGGAAATGATCCTGATCAAGAATATATATACTTTATAGGGTCGGAGATGTCTCCTTCACTGCGTTGCATACATTTGGACAAAATTATAATACCCTCTGCAAGGGTATAAAAACGTCGGTAATTTTAAAATCGGTTTAATATTACGCGTTTAGGAATTTTTAAGCGCAAAAAGTCACGAAAAACGGTTTTTTCCAAATAAATCAAGATTTTGAGAGTGTTACAAACACGGTTTTTGTTTTATATTCAACCTAATAAACAATTCCTGCTAAATCTCTTTAAAATTTCCTCCAATATTTTTTTGTCGCATTGTGTAATTTTTGTTAATTCCGGAGTTGTTATGAAACAAAAACACACTGTTCGATTTGAAATCTTTTTTTTTTTTATTACTTGATGCTTATTGGCATTTTTATAATTTTATTGTCTAAGTTCCTTACCTCTTGGGGAGAAACAACAGAGGACAACGATTAAACTGGGTTCTCGCTGCCTTATTTTTCAGCTACCTTGGGCTGAGAATTTTTATTTTTCTACAGCCACTTATAAGGTGCCAGTTTAAAACCTGAGTCTCTTACCACAGGGGGAAAACTTTAGGGTGTCTCGAAGGACCAAATGTTAAGAGGAGCCCCAAATAAAGGTCTTACTCCAATGAATTCCGTTTAGAAACTGTTTTTATTTAGTAAACTTCTCTTATAAGTAATTTACATGAAAATCTTAAATCTATTTAAAACTACTTATCAACGCACTGCACGGTGACCTGCTATGCGACCCTTTCTCAAGTGAGATAAGCGCTCCACTTATGAGTGTATTTGAGTTAGGATGAAGGGGATCGGTTTTAATGTGCAACGGTACGGTGTGAACGGATTCGAAGAGTCTGTGCTAGCGGGGCACGCTATAAGGTCCGGCTTATGCTCGTCGGCTTTGGGGGTGGTGGTCTTGCTTGGACGGACTCTATCACTCACTACACATTATTACTATTAAATCCAGAATTGAGCGTGCTTGCGACAAACTAAATGAATGGAGGACTTAACCGGAAGAAATCGGAGGAATACATTCGGAAGGACAGCAAGAAAGGACAGACAAAGAGAAGACTATTAATTTGGCAAGACACTGGTGTTGTTGTGCTTGCGAACTGCCCACCCTACCTATGATCACCGGCCGCTAGAGCATTGCTCTGGTGATCTCTTTAACACCCTACATCCGGGCAAAAATCAGCTGAGTTCAGTCAGTTGAGATTTTAAACGTTCATGGTCTTATTCTTTAAAGACGAAAATAAACCTTCCATTCTTGATCTTTAGAAATAATTACAGGTATAAGAAATTCAATTCAAAGGGTTTAATAATAAAGAGTATATATAATAATTCAAAAGGACTTAACATAATAATACTTGTTTTAAAAGAAAATTAAACTTTAGCAATTTCAATATTTAATCTTTTAAGTTCTTCAAGAATCAATTCAGTTTTCAAATCGTGCCAATGGATACTAATAGTTTTAAGTTTTACTTTACATTTAATATATTAACTTTTTAAGGGATATTCAAAAATAGATAGAAAATTAAATACTTGTAAAAATAATAATAAACTGGCAGTTACTACTGGGATTTATTTTTTTTATAAAGTAGCCAAAGTAATTAAAAACCATAAAAAACTTGGGGTAACTCACAGATTCACAACGACGAAAGATAGATCCTTCTCGGTGGAGTGGCTGAAACAAATGCAGCGCTTGCCTAGCTGCCATAGTTACTAGTAAATCGGAGAATAATGGCTGTGTAGGGGGGCGTTGATTCCGCAAAAAGATTCCAGAAAAATTAGAAGTCGGGGGCGTCTTCAGTTTGAGTATAAAGAACGCGTTCAGCTTTATTGGCTGCGTACATCGAATTAACTTAAAAACTAGTACAAACAGAGATCGACGACAACCAACGAGCGAGAAGAGAGGGCACAGAGGGGCGAGTGTGGATGCGCTCTTCAGCGCGGGTGCGCTCTTTAGCGCGACTGCGCTCTTAAGCGCGGATGCACTCTTCAGGTGAGCGGCACAACGGCCCCTCACCTAAACATTCTCCCCCCTTGCAATCGCTCGGGTTGCAACAGATCCCTCGTCGCTAGCTATGCGTCACTGCAGCTAGAGGGCGTACACGGGTCGATGAAGGCCCCCGTGTCGAAAATCCGGGTCCCGATGTTGACGCTGTTCCGTCTCAGTAGCGACGATAGGGTGGTCAGCCTTCCTAATAACACATCGACTTGGGAGCTCTCAAAGAAGTTGGGGTCCGCCAGGGTAATATTGGGCAGCCCCTTGAGACGATCTCGCGAAATCGGATATGATGGCAGATTTCCTGCCAACTGCGGAAGAACGTAAGCCGCAGTCTCTAATTGTAGCCCGGGTCTTGACGGCGACCGAATAGAGAAATGGCACAATTTAGTAGACTGCTCGGAAATGGTTTGATTAAGGCCGGAAACTTGGGCTTGAATCGTCTTGAAGGGAGGCTTGACGAGGTTGAACAGTCGTTCCGTTATGAACGTCGCTTCGGACCCTGAGTCTATTAGTGCTCGTGCCTGGACAGTGCACCGCAAATGGCACACGTTGATAAGGGCCGTGCCCAGTAGGACTGCTCCTGACCCGGAAGCGAAACACACCTGCACATTCGACTGATCCTCTGAGCCGTTTGCTGGCGTAGGCGGACTTGGAGCGGTAGGCGGCATAGGCGGACTTGGAGCGGTGGCGAACGGATTGCCGCGGTGCAGGAGTGTGTGGTGTCGGCTGTGGCATGTGAAACATGTACGGGCGCTCGTGCAGTCTCGCTGCTGGTGCCCTCGGCCAAAACAGTTTAGACATAAGTGCTTCCTTGTAATGTAGTCAAAGCGCCCATTTACATCCATATTTAGGAACCGCGGACATAAGCGAATGGGGTGGTCCTCCCTCGAACAGAGATCGCAGCCCTTTTGGCCCGGAACCACTCGAGTCTCGTGTGAATTGAGCCTCCGAGCAGGGGCAATAGGGATACCCGACCTTGGCGGAAGTTGCCCGGAGCCACTAGGCCTGACGTCGTCGATTGCCTCTAGAGTGCGATGGCGCTCTGTCAGGAAGTTATCTATTCCTTCCATGTTGGAATTTCGGCCTTGTTATGAACGGATTGCTCCCACATGGAAAGTGTGACTTTGGGGAGCTTTGACGAAATCATAAACACCAGGAGGCAGTCCCAAGCTTCAACATTGATGGCGGACATTGCTAGGGCTGTCAGACAACTCTGAATGGTGGCTTGGAGCTCCTTCAGCGCGACCCCGGACTCTTGCGAAATAGCCTGGAGGTTGAAAAGGATTTTCAACTGGCTATTGACCAGTAGCCGCCGGTTCTCAAAGCGGTCTGTGAGGCTTTGCCAAGCGACGACAAACCCCCTCATGGGTAAGCGGAGCCTTGGAAACAATGGCGTGGGCGTCACCACTTGTTTTGGACAGCAAGTGGAACAACCTCTCTACCAGGGTGAGCCGCGAGTTTTGGATGTAAATGGCCGTAAACAAGTCTCGGAAGGTGGGCAACCGAAGATAATCCCCCGCGAAGACCTCAGTATCCACCGGAGGTAACCGGCAACCTGTAGACGCGGGCGTGTGTATATTGACGGAAGTCTGAGTGGATTGGGAGGCAATTTTCTCCCGAAGCTGGGCAATACACCTCGAATAGACGGAGTAACAGTAGCTGCACTTCGATTCCAGCACTGTCGAGATGGCCGCATTGTCGTCGGACTCGGCTAGCAAATCGGAGCAGCTCTCATAGCTTTTCTCCACCTTCTCCCACAGTGCCCGAATTTGGTCCCGATGGACTTCGCACATGTATTGGGAGCCCACTTCCGTTTCTCTGGCGGCCAGAGTATTTATGTTGGCCTCAAATTGGCTAACTCGATCTGAAGTGGCGATGAACTTCTTCAGCGCCACGTCGACCGCACTTTGAGCCATTTTTGCAACGGAACGAGTCTGTCTCTGTGAAGGACCGGAGATCGTGTTGACGGATTCGTCACTCTTCGCCCTTGGAATGGCACTGTACGCCTTAGGCTTTAAAAAGAGGCGTCCGCGGAGAAGCGGATTGAGATCTCTCCAAACGGATGGTTAGGATCGGACGTGGCTTTTGGTCGTCTCCCGTGGGCATTCTCAGACACCAATTCGCTGGTCAGCGCTTGCCAACTGACTTGCGCAATAGGTGGCTCGTACGAAGCGGTAGCCGGTCACTAATGTGATGAGACCGGTGAGATCTCGGACGAAATGCGATTGCAAGGCCAAGTGGGAATTAGTAGCGCCGATGTCGAGAGGAACGTCGGATGCGGCACAATTCGGATGTGGGAGAAACTTCAGGAAGCCAGAAAACCAGATGGGCCAAGGCTTGTCGAGATTCGCGGCGGATGTTGCCAGATGCGGAATAGAAGCAGCGTTAGGAAAAAATGACGGAACGGAAAATGGACAAGGACCGGAAAATTCGTGCTCGTTCGGAAAAATAATTGATGACTGTCTATATATGTATATTTCGACCAGTATGGCTCGTACGTATGTAAATATTTAATTCCTAACTATTTTCGAATTGGCGGAGCCGGAAAGGTGGAATTGACCTTGGCTTGAATTTAACACAGAGAGAAAATAAATAATTAATTTTTGCCTAATTGTCTAATTTAGTTATTATGGAGACAGACGGGTGGGGATGAAAATCTCAAGTTTTAATCAATTGAGGTTAATTATCCCGAAGTTGGAACGGTGGAATGGAAACCGCGGCTCGATTCTGACAGAAGATCGACAAATAAATTATTTATTTATAATTTTTTGATAATTAAATTTTCGACGAGTGGCCGGAAAGGTGAATTAAAAACCACTGGCTCTTTGCTCGAACGGAAAATAAGACGTTAATAAATTTTCGTAGTTATAATTATAAATACATGAATTTATAATTAATTGATTTTTTTTTTTTTTTTAATTTATTTGGTTATATATTTCCTGAAATTGGAGGCAGAAAATATTTAGAAATATATGGGCATGCATGCAAGTAGGGCAAGGGCATGTAGGGCATATGATGGCACAGTGGAACGTCGATAAGTGGACTGTATAAATTAATTTTTATCATGCATGCATGCAGGTACGGATATATGTAAGGGCATGTGGGCATATATTGGCACAGTGGAGCGTTGATAAGTGGACTGTATAAATGGAGGAACAGAGAAGTTATGTGGTGTAAAAAATGACACTGATTGGGGAAGAAAAGAAACAAATATTACGACAGCGGCGGACTGTTCGGTGAATTTGGAAATTTCCGGAAATAATTCACACCGGCTGGCTAATATTAATTATGCCTTCTTTTTGTCACCACACAATTTCACTGTTCACTTGCGAGTTTTTCGCGGATTAATTGCACAAAAACAAAATATGTATGTGTGTATATGTATGTAGGTGCACGTATGCCTCGACCGTTGGCAAGCGAATGGGTAACGGAGAGGCCGAAAACGGCGAAGAATATGGGCAGCACACACAACAGAGACGAATGGAAAAAATTTGCAGAATTTGCAGACGAAGAGTGGAAAATCTCAAACTGCCGTTGTGTCGGAAAACTCGGACTTGAAGTTGACACGGAGGGAAAAACAATCTTGCAGCATTGTGAACGAAATTCAATGTTCGGATCACTGCTGAAGACCGGCAGAGAGACGGAGACAGAAAAAATGTACTTATCTTTTGGCGGAACAATGCCGAGAACTGCTGGTGGACGATATCCTTATATCCAAAATATCCTGAATATCCAGATGATCCGGCTCGAAGGACCAAAATGTGTAGGGGGGCGTTGATTCCGCAAAAAGATTCCAGAAAAATTAGAAGTCGGGGGCGTCTTCAGTTTGAGTATAAAGAACGCGTTCAGCTTTATTGGCTGCGTACATCGAATTAACTTAAAAACTAGTACAAACAGAGATCGACGATAACCAACGAGCGAGAAGAGAGGGCACAGAGGGGCGAGTGTGGATGCGCTCTTCAGCGCGGGTGCGCTCTTTAGCGCGACTGCGCTCTTCAGCGCGGATGCACTCTTCAGGTGAGCGGCACAACGGCCCCTCACCTAAACAATGGCTGACTTTAAAAAATATGTATAAACAAACTCAGTGGACAACTTGTTCCTTACATAGAAGGCACTTAATTTAACATAAGCTCTTACTTTAGTTCCATTATCGTAGATTTAATTAAATTACTAATTTAAGAAAATAAAAAAAAATGTTTGGATGGTTGAAACCGAGTGGCAGAAGGCCTTCTAAAGAAATCTTATCGAATTTAGAGCCACTCAAACAAAATGTTATATTAGATTCTTTCTGTTATAATTGGGAGTTGTGGCCACTTAGCAGAAATAGTGATTTTAGATTAAATAGAAACTACTAATTGCTGCATGTTGCGGTAGAGAGAGTGACATGACCCGGAGAGAGCGACAAAACTGTGCACGTGAAAGTGAGGTTTTACTCGATCACTCACGGTGAGGTCGATGACATGGGCCAACAAGAGAAATGGCGGCGCAGCCTGTCTCCGTTACTCGGAAAACTTTCTTGAGTCTATAATTGTACTAAAACTTAAGATTTTTCCCGCATGTCTCGATGTTTGGGTCAATATACATTTTATTTAGGTGAGGTCCGCCAGTCGTTAACAAATTTCCAGCACTCTTTCGCCTGGGGCACTATCTACCGATATGCCCCAACAAAGGCTGCCCGGGAGAACGTCCCGTCTTGGCCAACGTTCCGTGGTGAGCTAGCTCGCAGTGAGGTTGTACACGACTCGTAGAATACTCTCGTAGAATATTTTGGCCCGACTTGGGCCAATAATGGGCAATAGTATTCAATATTAATTCGTCAACAAAAAGTCTGTCCTACACACACACGCAGCTCAGAACTTTTAAGCCCGGCTCGCCAAAATTTGATCGATCGTCTGTCGGTGGGTGATGCTCACTTTGTGGGTAGGGAGTTCTATCCTAGCGACACAGTTTTTACTTCCTTCTGGGTGTGTGGTTCAATTAGGAAGAAAATTCAAATCCGATATTCAGAAAAAAATGTGCTGACGGCTCAGAAAAAATTGCAACTGCATTAACAGCTGCATTTGCGCCCACGCTTAACAACACTTTTTTCAGCTAGTAATACTATAAATGGTCAAAAAAAAATACCAAATATTAGTTAATAACTATTGCTACTATTACTACAAGAAATAGTAGTAAAAATAGTAATAAAAAATAGTGCCACATCATTCAGCTTTTGTCCGAATGACAAAACCGTCTTCGGTCCCCGCTACAAAGCCCCCGGAAGAATCAGGGCTAGGTATAATCTCATAGAGTACCCTAGACTGATAACGACTGAAGGCGGGTTACTGACGAATGTCCTTGGCGTGGTAAGTACCGACCAGTAGTCCCTGTAAGTCTTCTAATTTGTAGTAGGTATGTCCTACTTTCTTT
>JAECYA010000383.1:0-27400 GCA_018153455.1 Drosophila parabipectinata | reverse complement strand
CATGCATACCCGGATATGACGCAAGAAATCAGCCGATTGCCTATTTACTCCCTACTGATATGTGAAAAGGCATGCGCAGTTGGAAAGAATTTGTTTAGCAGATTTCGCGGCTTGGTACAGACTTGTCAAGCGAAATGCACGATCTGCCGCTAATCATAGGAAAGACTCTAATGAAGCAAATGATGTGGAAGTCGATGACGAAGATGATGTTGCTGAGCAAAGCTATCTACTGATGGATGGGCCTGGTTGCGTTAAGAAACGCAGGCATCCCCTGATTCTAAGGTGGGTTCGCTTTAGTATTAACTCTTCCCCTTTCGATTATTTCCGAGAGCATTTAATGCTCTTCTATCCTTGCCGAAATAAAGAAGCTTAACTTCTTTCCAACGACATTAAAAACACATTCCGAGCAAACCATGAAGCCATTAAGACATAATAAAGAAACTATGATATGTTTGATGTTATGGAGTTCGAAAGAGTTCTGGAAGATTTGCAATAGGATAGGGGAGATAATGCTCCTGTAGCGGAAGAATCTGCCTCCCAATTTTTAGACGAAGAGTTTAGAGCTTTGGCAGTACCAAATATAAAGCGGAACGTAAATATTCTTCAGGATGACAATGCGGTAAACAACCCTGAAGAAGACGGCGAACTTCAGTTAGTTAGTTAGTTAGTTAGTTAGTTAGTTTCCCGTTAGTTTTCAATGATGACCTTTGCTCGCTAACTCGGTCCCTCAACCATAAGCAAAGACAATATTATGCACATGTGATGCATAATGTATGTTGTTTCTAAAAATATTTTTTACGAATATGTTGGTGGAGGGGCCGGTGTAGGAAAAAGCAGTCTGATTTCTACTTGAATTGGAGGATTGCTTAGTGAATGGCTCAAATTTAGTGACGCGACTTTGGATTAAATTTTTTGAACCCACGGTTGGCGCTATCGCCAGATCAAAGGTTCGGAACAGTCCCGATCCCGAATGGACTCCAATATTAAAAGCCTCTCGAGTTTTTCAATGTGGAAGATCCGAACATGCTTCTGTTGACCGAAAGCAATTCCCAATTGTTCCTGCTGAGGCTATTACCATCCACAAAAGCCAGGGAGCAACATATAGCAAAGTCGCCGTGCATCTTAAAAGAGGCTTCAAGCGAGCTTCGCTATATGTTGGATGCAGCAGGGCTACTAGCGCATCAGGACTTTTCCTTCTAGGCGACTTTGTTCCTCCAACAAGATTTGGAGCCCCAAATGTCCAAGACAAGCTTAAAAGTTAAGAGAGGTAAAGTTCTTGACTACGCATTATGAAATTTTGATCAGCAGTAATGAAGAAATCTCCCTATATTACCAAAATGTTGATTCCTTTCGAAGAAATCGCAAAGATATTTTCAACGACCCTATTATTTGTTCTGCTAATTTTGTTTGTTTTGTCGAAACTTGGACTCTTCCCAGCGAAGACTTTTCTTTACAAGGTTTTGACATTTTTAAGAAGAATTGATAGCAAACGATTGAATGGTATTGATGGATGCCATCAAATATCTTGATACATCCTTTATTGTTGTTTATAGGAACCCTGCTTTTCCTATAACACAATTTCGAAATGAAATTATGGCTGATGTTGGTTATTTTAGGAGATTTTAATATATGCACATCTAGAACCACTGATCGACTGGAGGAAGCTCTAAATGGTGTTAACCTAATTCCAATCAATAATTGTGCAACTACAAAACATATAACGAAAATTGATTGGATATTTGCTGAAAATGAGCTAAGGAATGCTTTTGCTCTTACTTACAACAAGCCCTATAGTCATCATGATGGGATTTTTCTTAAATACAGTTAATATTTTATTATTAGTAAATTTATTAATTTATTAACTTATTTATTTATTAATTTATTTATATGAATTGTATATATTTTATTATATAAATATAAGATTTTTATATTATTTAAGGATTGTAATAAATTGTTTATTTATAATGTGCAATAGAAATTAAGTTATTATAATATTCCCTCTCGTGGATTGAGACCTTGTCGTGGTGAGGGGGTATGTGAGGATTAATAATATTTATCACGGAAACTAGCATCAATCCTTTGTTTTATCTAGTTCATACAAAAAATTATTATAGGTTGTCAAAGTAATCAGTTAAATGGCAGCTGAAGGATATAGTCGGCAGATCCTTATAAAAGTTGGTATTTCGTATTATATTGCCAAAAATAGAATCTACAGAAAATCCCCACTTTCTAGCTCAAAAAACACCAAAGTTAAGCCATTTCCGATCAATCAGTTATATGGCAGCTATAGGATATAGTCGGCTGATCCTTACTATTTTTATAAACACTTGCCATCCAGACAAACGAGTTATATTGGCTCGATCAAATGAAGAATTATTAGTAATATTTTTGACCGATATGTGCAAAGGCATGCGCAGTTGGAAAGAATTTTTTTAGCAGATTTCGTGGCTTGGTACAGATTTGTCAAGCGAAATGCATGATCTGCCGCTAATCATAGGGAAGACTATGATGAAGCAAATGATGTGGAGGTCGATGACGAAGATGAAATTGCTGAGCAATGCTATCCACTGATGGATGGGTCTGGTTGCGTTAATAAAAGCAGGCATCCCCTGATTCTAAGGTGGGTTCGCTTTAATATTAACTCTTCCCCTTCCGACTATTTCCGAGAGCATTTAATGCTCTTCTATCCTTGCCGAAATGAAAAAGCTTAACTTCTTTCTAACGACATTAAAAACACATTCCGAGCAAACCATGAAGCCATTAAGACATAATAAAGAAACTATGATATGTTTGATGAAATGGAGTTCGAAAGAGTTCTGGAAGATTTGCAATAGAATAGGGGAGATAATGCTCCTGTTGCGGAAGAACCTGCCTCCCAATTTTTAGACGAAGAGTTTAGAGCTTTGGCAGTACCAAATATAGAGCGGAACGTAAATATTCTTCAGGATGACAATGCGGTAAACAACCCTGAAGAAGACGGAGTACTTCAGTTAATTAGACTCCCCCCGTTAGTTTCCAATAATGACATTTGCTCGCTAACTCGGTCCCTCAACCATAAGGAAAGACAATATTATGCACATGTGATGCATAATGTATGTTGTTTCTAAAAATATTTTTTACGAATATGTTGGTGGAGGGGCCGGTGTAGGAAAAAGCAGTCTGATTTCTACTTGAATTGGAGGACTGACACTTCATTAAGTGTTTTCTCTTCCAATTCATCATGCTTCAGGTCCCCTTAAGAACTTTAAGCAATGATAGTTTAAATACAATTCATTGCAAGTTAATTGATCTCCAATTGATTATAATTGATGAAACTTCTATGGTTGGTTCTAAAATGCTTTCATTTTTGGATCAAAGACTTCGGCAAATTTCAAAGTCCTGACTCAAGTTTTGGTGAGAAATCAATTATAGTTTTTGGAGATCTAAAACAGCTTTCCCCAGTTGGAGACAGTTGGATATTTTCGGAAAGGACAATTAATCCTTATAGGGTTTTAGCAGGAAAAAGCCTATGGAGCAACTTTAAGTATTTTGAGCTCACAGAAATAATGCGCCAAAGAGGCGATCATGCATTTGCTCAAGCCCTGAATCATTTATCTGAGGCTTGCATGACATTTGCAGATATAGAGCTCCTAAAATAAAGAGTTGTTTCACCCAGAAAAAGTTCCTGAAGATGCCATTCATTTATTTTCTTCTAACGAAGAAGTTAACAATTACAATTCCATAAAACTAGCGCAAATTGGGACGGAAGAGCTGGTTTCCACTGCTGTTGATACAGTGAAAACTGCGAAGATATCTGCACGAAACAGAGAAAACACGGTAAGATATGGTCAAAATATGAAAACCTCTGAAACACAGGGTTTGCCATATAATTTTCATCTCAAAACAACTGTATAACAACTGACTTGGAAAAAATGGAGCAACTGGTCAGCTGATGCAAATTGACCATTGCTTAGTGGATGGCTCAAATTTAGTGACGCGACTTTGGATTAAGTTTTTTGAACCCACGGTTGGCGCTATCGCCAGATCAAAGGTTCGGAACAGTCCCGATCCCGAATAGACTCCAATATTAAAAGCCTCTCGAGTTTTTCAATGTGGAAGATCCGAACATGCTTCTGTTGACCGAAAGCAATTCCCAATTGTTCCTGCTGAGGCTATTACCATCCACAAAAGCCAGGGAGCAACATATAGCAAAGTCGCCGTGCATCTTAAAAGAGGCTTCAAGCGAGCTTCGCTATATGTTGGATGCAGCAGGGCTACTAGCGCATCAGGACTTTTCCTTCTAGGCGACTTTGTTCCTCCAACAAGATTTGGAGCCCCAAATGTCCAAGACAAGCTTAAAAGTTAAGAGAGGTAAAGTTCTTGACTACGCATTATGAAATTTTGATCAGCAGTAATTAAGAAATCTCCCTATATTACCAAAATGAGGATTCCCTTCGAAGCAATCGCGAAGATATTTTCAACGACCCTATTATTTGTTCTGCAAATTATCTTTGTTTTGTCGAAACTTGGACTCTTTCCAGCGAAGACTTTTTTTTACAAGGTTTTGACATTTTTAAGAAGAATTGATAGCAATCGATTGAATGGTATTGGCAAAAATGGAATTAAAATTTATGCCAAGCAAAATATTGCCGAAAATGTAGTTTTCTTGTTTAAGACAAATAAGTCTTTAAGCTCAAGAACTACATACCAATCAATTGCCATCAAATATCTTGATACATCCTTTATTGTTGTTTATAGGAACCCTGCTTTTCCTATAACACAATTTCGAAATGAAATTATGGCTGATGTTGGTTATTTTAGGAGATTTTAATATATGCACATCTAGAACCACTGATCGACTGGAGGAAGCTCTAAATGATGTTAACCTAATTCCAATCAATAATTGTGCAACTACAAAACATATAACGAAAATTGATTGGATATTTGCTGGAAATGAGCTAAGGAATGCTTTTGCTCTTACTTACAACAAGCCCTATAGTCATCATGATGGGATTTTTCTTAAATACAGTTAATATTTTATTATTAGTAAATTTATTAATTTATTAACTTATTTATTTATTAATTTATTTATATGAATTGTATATATTTTATTATATAAATATAAGATTTTTATATTATTTAAGGATTGTAATAAATTGTTTATTTATAATGTGCAATAGAAATTAAGTTATTATAATATTCCCTCTCGTGGATTGAGACCTTGTCGTGGTGAGGGGGTATGTGAGGATTAATAATATTTATCACGGAAACTAGCATCAATCCTTTGTTTTATCTAGTTCATACAAAAAAATTATTATAGGTTGTCAAAGTAATCAGTTAAATGGCAGCTGAAGGATATAGTCGGCAGATCCTTATAAAAGTTGGTATTTCGTATTATCAATCAGTTATATGGCAGCTATAGGATATAGTCGGCTGATCCTTACTATTTTTATAAACACTTGCCATCCAGACAAACGAGTTATATTGGCTCGATCAAATGAAGAATTATTAGTAATATTTTTGACCGATATGTGCAAAGGCATGCGCAGTTGGAAAGAATTTGTTTAGCAGATTTCGTGGCTTGGTACAGATTTGTCAAGCGAAATGCATGATCTGCCGCTAATCATAGGGAAGACTATGATGAAGCAAATGATGTGGAGGTCGATGACGAAGATGAAATTGCTGAGCAATGCTATCCACTGATGGATGGGTCTGGTTGCGTTAATAAACGCAGGCATCCCCTGATTCTAAGGTGGGTTCGCTTTAATATTAACTCTTCCCCTTCCGACTATTTCCGAGAGCATTTAATGCTCTTCTATCCTTGCCGAAATGAAGAAGCTTAACTTCTTTCTAACGACATTAAAAACACATTCCGAGCACCCCATGAAGCCATTAAGACATAATAAAGAAACTATGATATGTTTGATGAAATGGAGTTCGAAAGAGTTCTGGAAGATTTGCAATAGAATAGGGGAGATAATTCTCCTGTTGCGGAAGAACCTGCCTCCCAATTTTTAGACGAAGAGTTTAGAGCTTTGGCAGTACCAAATATAAAGCGGAACATAAATATTCTTCAGGATGACGATGCGGTAAACAACCCTGAAGAAGATGGCGAACTTCAGTTAATTAGACTCCCCCGTTAGTTTCCAATGATGACCTTTGCTCGCTAACTCGGTCCCTCAACCATAAGCAAAGACAATATTATGCACATGTGATGCATAATGTATGTTGTTTCTAAAAATATTTTTTACGAATATGTTGGTGGAGGGGCCGGTGTAGGAAAAAGCAGTCTGATTTCTACTTGAATTGGAGGACTGACACTTCATTAAGTGTTTTCTCTTCCAATTCATCATGCTTCAGGTCCCCTTAAGAACTTTAAGCAATGATAGTTTAAATACAATTCATTGCAAGTTAATTGATCTCCAATTGATTATAATTGATGAAACTTCTATGGTTGGTTCTAAAATGCTTTCATTTTTGGATCAAAGACTTCGGCAAATTTCAAAGTCCTGACTCAAGTTTTGGTGAGAAATCAATTATAGTTTTTGGAGATCTAAAACAGCTTTCCCCAGTTGGAGACAGTTGGATATTTTCGGAAAGGACAATTAATCCTTATAGGGTTTTAGCAGGAAAAAGCCTATGGAGCAACTTTAAGTATTTTGAGCTCACAGAAATAATGCGCCAAAGAGGCGATCATGCATTTGCTCAAGCCCTGAATCATTTATCTGAGGCTTGCATGACATTTGCAGATATAGAGCTCCTAAAATAAAGAGTTGTTTCACCCAGAAAAAGTTCCTGAAGATGCCATTCATTTATTTTCTTCTAACGAAGAAGTTAACAATTACAATTCCATAAAACTAGCGCAAATTGGGACGGAAGAGCTGGTTTCCACTGCTGTTGATACAGTGAAAACTGCGAAGATATCTGCACGAAACAGAGAAAACACGGTAAGATATGGTCAAAATATGAAAACCTCTGAAACACAGGGTTTGCCATATAATTTTCATCTCAAAACAACTGTATAACAACTGACTTGGAAAAAATGGAGCAACTGGTCAGCTGATGCAAATTGACCATTGCTTAGTGGATGGCTCAAATTTAGTGACGCGACTTTGGATTAAGTTTTTTGAACCCACGGTTGGCGCTATCGCCAGATCAAAGGTTCGGAACAGTCCCGATCCCGAATAGACTCCAATATTAAAAGCCTCTCGAGTTTTTCAATGTGGAAGATCCGAACATGCTTCTGTTGACCGAAAGCAATTCCCAATTGTTCCTGCTGAGGCTATTACCATCCACAAAAGCCAGGGAGCAACATATAGCAAAGTCGCCGTGCATCTTAAAAGAGGCTTCAAGCGAGCTTCGCTATATGTTGGATGCAGCAGGGCTACTAGCGCATCAGGACTTTTCCTTCTAGGCGACTTTGTTCCTCCAACAAGATTTGGAGCCCCAAATGTCCAAGACAAGCTTAAAAAGTTAAGAGAGGTAAAGTTCTTGACTACGCATTATGAAATTTTGATCAGCAGTAATTAAGAAATCTCCCTATATTACCAAAATGAGGATTCCCTTCGAAGCAATCGCGAAGATATTTTCAACGACCCTATTATTTGTTCTGCAAATTATCTTTGTTTTGTCGAAACTTGGACTCTTTCCAGCGAAGACTTTTTTTTACAAGGTTTTGACATTTTTAAGAAGAATTGATAGCAATCGATTGAATGGTATTGGCAAAAATGGAATTAAAATTTATGCCAAGCAAAATATTGCCGAAAATGTAGTTTTCTTGTTTAAGACAAATAAGTCTTTAAGCTCAAGAACTACATACCAATCAATTGCCATCAAATATCTTGATACATCCTTTATTGTTGTTTATAGGAACCCTGCTTTTCCTATAACACAATTTCGAAATGAAATTATGGCTGATGTTGGTTATTTTAGGAGATTTTAATATATGCACATCTAGAACCACTGATCGACTGGAGGAAGCTCTAAATGATGTTAACCTAATTCCAATCAATAATTGTGCAACTACAAAACATATAACGAAAATTGATTGGATATTTGCTGGAAATGAGCTAAGGAATGCTTTTGCTCTTACTTACAACAAGCCCTATAGTCATCATGATGGGATTTTTCTTAAATACAGTTAATATTTTATTATTAGTAAATTTATTAATTTATTAACTTATTTATTTATTAATTTATTTATATGAATTGTATATATTTTATTATATAAATATAAGATTTTTATATTATTTAAGGATTGTAATAAATTGTTTATTTATAATGTGCAATAGAAATTAAGTTATTATAATATTCCCTCTCGTGGATTGAGACCTTGTCGTGGTGATGAGGCTAAGTATGTGAGGATTAATAATATTTATCACGGAAACTAGCATCAATCCTTTGTTTTATCTAGTTCATACAAAAGAATTATTATAGGATGTCAAAGTAATCTGTTAAATGGCAGCTGAAGGATATAGTCGGCAGATCCTTATAAAAGTTGGTATTTCGTATTATATTGCCAAAAATAGAATCTACAGAAAATCCCCACTTTCTAGCTCAAAAAACACCAAAGTTAAGCCATTTCCGATCAATCAGTTATATGGCAGCTATAGGATATAGTCGGCTGATCCCTACTATTTTTATAAACACTTGCCATCCAGACAAACGCGTTATATTGGCTCGATCAAATGAAGAATTAGTAGTAATATTTTTGACCGATATGTGCAAAGGCATGCGCAGTTGGAAAGAATTTGTTTAGCAGATTTCGCGGCTTGGTACAGATTTGTCAAGCGAAATGCTTGATCTGCCGCTAATCATAGGGAAGACTATGATGAAGCAAATGGTGTGGAGGTCGATGACGAAGATGAAGATGCTGAGAAAAGCTATCTACTGATGGATGGGTCTGGTTGCGTTAAGAAACGCAGGCATCCCCTGATTCTAAGGTGGGTTCGCTTTAGTATTAACTCTTCCCCTTTTGATTATTTCCGAGAGCATTTAATGCTCTTCTATCCTTGCCGAAATGAAGAAGCTTAACTTCTTTCCAACGATATTAAAAACACATTCCGAGCAAACCATGAAGCCACTAAGACAAAAAAAAAAAAAGAGTTCGAAAGAGTTCTGGAAGATTTGCAATAGAATAGGGGAGATAATGCTCCTGTTGCGGAAGAACCTGCCTCCCAATTTTTAGACGAAGAGTTTAGAGCTTTGGCAGTACCAAATATAAAGCGGAACATAAATATTCTTCAGGATGACAATGCGGTAAACAACCCTGAAGAAGACGGAGAATTTCAGTTAATTAACTCGGCTTAACTTCAGCTCGCTAACTCGGTCCCTCAACCATGAGGAAAGACAATATTATGCACATGTGATGCATAATGTATGTTGTTTCTAAAAATATTTTTTACGAATATGTTGGTGGAGGGGCCGGTGTAGGAAAAAGCAGTCTGATTTCTACTTGAATTGGAGGACTGACACTTCATTAAGTGTTTTCTCTTCCAATTCATCATGCTTCAGTTCCCCTTAAGAGCTTTAAGCAATGATAGTTTAAATACAATTCATTGCAAGTTAATTGATCTCCAATTGATTATAATTGATGAAACTTCTATGGTTGGTTCTAAAATGCTTTCATTTTTGGATCAAAGACTTCGGCAAATTTCAAAGGTCTGACTTAAGTTTTGGTGAGAAATCAATTATAGTTTTTGGAGATCTAAAACAGCTTCCCCCAGTTGGAGACAGTTGGATATTTTCGGAAAGGACAATTAATCCTTATAGGGTTTTAGCAGGAAAAAGCCTATGGAGCAACTTTAAGTATTTGGAGCTCACAGAAATAATGCGCCAAAGAGGCGATCATGCATTTGCTCAAGCCCTGAATCATTTATCTGAGGCTTGCATGACATTTGCAGATATAGAGCTCCTAAAATAAAGAGTTGTTTCACCCAGCGAAGTTCCTGAAGATGCCATTCATTTATTTTCTTCTAACGAAGAAGTTAACAATTACAATTCCATAAAACTAGCGCAAATTGGGACGGAAGAGCTGGTTTCCACTGCTGTTGATACAGTGAAAACTGCGAAGATATCTGCACGAAACAGAGAAAACACGGTAAAATATGGTCAAAATATGAAAACCTCTGAAACACAGGGTTTGCCATATAATTTTCATCTCAAAACAACTGTATAACAACTGACTTGTAAATGGAGCAACTGGTCAGCTGATGTAAATTGACCATTGCTTAGTGAACGGCTCAAATTTAGTGACGCGACTTTGGATTAAGTTTTTTGAACCCACGGTTGGCGCTATCGCCAGATCAAAGGTTCGGAACAGTCCCGATCCCGAATAGACTCCAATATTAAAAGCCTCTCGAGTTTTTCAATGTGGAAGATCCGAACATGCTTCTGTTAACTGAAAGCAATTCCCAATTGTTCCTGCTGAGGCTATTACCATCCACAAAAGCCAAGGAGCAACATATAGCAAAGTCACCGTGCATCTTAAAAGAGGCATCAAGCGAGCTTCGCTATATGTTGGATGCAGCAGGGCTACTAGCGCATCAGGACTTTTCCTTCTAGGCGACTTTGTTCCTCCAACAAGATTTGGAGCCCCAAATGTCCAAGAAAAGCTTAAAAAGTTAAGAGAGGAAAAGTTCTTGACTACGCATTATGAAATTTTGGTCAGCAGTAATTAAGAAATCTCCCTATATTACCAAAATTTTGATTCCTTTCGAAGAAATCGCAAAGATATTTTCAACGACCCTATTATTTGTTCTGCTAATTTTGTTTGTTTTGTCGAAACTTGGACTCTTCCCAGCGAAGACTTTTCTTTACAAGGTTTTGACATTTTTAAGAAGAATTGATAGCAAACGATTGAATGGTATCGGCAAAAATGGAATTATAATTTATGCCAAGCAAAATATTGCCGAAAATGTAGTTTTCTTGTTTAAGACAAATAAGTCTTTAAGCTCAAGAACTACATACCAATCAATTGCCTTCAAATATCTTGATACATCCTTTATTGTTGTTTATAGGAACCCTGCTTTTCCTATAACACAATTTCGAAATGAAACCTAGTTCCAATTAATAATTGTGCAACTACAAAACATATAACGAAAATTGATTGTATATTTGCTGAAAATGAGCTAAGGAATGCTTTTGCTCTTACTACAACAAGACCTATAGTCATCATGATGGAATTTTTCTTAAATTCAGTTAATATTTTTTATTAATTAATTTATTAATTTATTAACTTTTTTTATTTATTCATTAATTTATTTATATGAATTGTATATATTTTATTAAATAAATATAAGATTTTATATTATTTAAGGATTGTAATAAATTGTTTATTTATAATATGCAATATAAATTAAGTTATTATAATATTGCCTCTCGTGGATTGAGACCTTGTCGTGGTGAGGGGGGCTAAGTATGTGAGGATTAATAATATTTATCACGGAAACTAGCACCAATCCTTTGTTTTATCTAGTTCATACAAAAAAATTATTATAGGTTGTCAAAGTAATCAGTTAAATGGCAGCTGAAGGATATAGTCGGCAGATCCTTATAAAAGTTGGTATTTCGTATTATATTGCCAAAAATAGAATCCACAGAAAATCTCCACTTTCTAGCTCAAAAAACACCAAAGTTAAGCCATTTCCGATCAATCAGTTATATGGCAGCTATAGGATATAGTCGGCTGATCCCTACTATTTTTATAAACACTTGCCATCCAGACAAACGAGTAAGATTGGGTCGCTCAAATGAAGAATTAGTAGTAATATTTTTGACCGATATGTGCAAAAATATTGGAAAGAATTGGTTTAGCAGATTTCGCGGCTTGGTACAGATTTGTCAAGCGAAATTCATGATCTGCCGCTAATCATAGGGAAGACTATGATGAAGCAAATGATGTGGAGGTCGATGACGAAGATGAATATGCTGAGAAAAGCTATCTACTGATGGATGGGTCTGGTTGCGTTAAGAAACGCAGGCATCCCCTGATTCTAAGGTGGGTTCGCTTTAGTATTAACTCTTCCCCTTTCGATTATTTCCGAGAGCATTTAATGCTCTTCTATCCTTGCCGAAATGAAGAAGCTTAACTTCTTTCCAACGATATTAAAAACAGCAAACCCGAGCAAACCATGAAGCCATTAAGACAAAAAAAAGAAAAGAGTTCGAAAGAGTTCTGGAAGATTTGCAATAGAATAGGGGAGATAATGCTCCTGTTGCGGAAGAACCTGCCTCCCAATTTTTAGACGAAGAGTTTAGAGCTTTGGCAGTACCAAATATAAAGCGGAACATAAATATTCTTCAGGATGACAATGCGGTAAACAACCCTGAAGAAGACGGAGAACTTCAGTTATTCAGACCTTTCAGACCTTTAAAAAGACAATATTATGCACATGTGATGCATAATGTATGTTGTTTCTAAATATATTTTTTACGAATATGTTGGTGGAGGGCCCGGTGTAGGAAAAAGCATTCTGATTTCTACTGGAATTGGAGGACTGACACTTCATTCAGTGTTTTCTCTTCCAATTAATCAAGCTTCAGTTCCCCTTAAGAGCTTTAAGCAATGATAGTTTAAATACAATTCATTGCAAGTTAATTGATCTCCAATTGATTATAATTGATAAAATTTCTATGGTTGGTTTTAAAATGCTTTCATTTTTGGATCAAAGGCTTCGGCAAATTTCTGACTTAAGTTTTGGTGAGAAATCAATTATAGTTTTTGGAGATCTAAAACAGCTTTCCCCAGTTGGAGACAGTTGGATATTTTCGGAAAGGACAATTAATCCTTATAAGGTTTTAGCAGGAAAAAGCCTATGGAGCATTTTTAAGTATTTTGAGCTCACAGAAAAAATGCGCCAAAGAGGCGATCATGCATTTGCTCAAGCCCTGAATTATTTATCTGAGGCTTGCATGACATTTGCAGATATAGAGCTCCTAAAATAAAGAGTTGTTTCACCCAGCGAAGTTCCTGAAGATGCCATTCATTTATTTTCTTCTAACGAAGAAGTTAACAATTACAATTCCATAAAAACTAGCGCAAATTGGGACGGAAGAGCTGGTTTCCACTGCTGTTGATACAGTGAAAACTGCGAAGATATCTGCAGAAACAGAGAAAACACGGTAAGATATGGTCAAAATATGAAAAACCTCTGAAACACAGGGTTTGCCATATAATTTTCATCTCAAAACAACTGCATAACAACTGACTTGTAAATGGAGCAACTGGTCAGCTGATGTAAATTGACCATTGCTTAGTGAACGGCTCAAATTTAGTGACGCGACTTTGGATTAAGTTTTTGAACCCACGGTTGGCATATCGCCAGATCAAAGGTTCGGAACAGTCCCGATCCCGAATAGACTCCAATATTAAAAGCCTCTCGAGTTTTTCAATGTGGAAGATCCGAACATGCTTCTGTTGACCGAAAGCAATTCCCAATTGTTCCTGCTGAGGCTATTACCATCCACAAAGGGAAGCCAACATATAGCAAAGTCGCCGTGCATTTTAAAAGAGGCTTCAAGCGAGCTTCGCTATATGTTGGTTGCAGAGGGCTACTAGCGCATCAGGACTTTTCCTTCTAGGCGACTTTGTTCCTCCAACAAGATTTGGAGCCCCAAATGTCCAAGACAAGCTTAAAAGTTAAGAGAGGTAAAGTTCTTGACTACGCATTATGAAATTTTGATCAGCAGTAATTGTTTACGTGAGGGGCCGGTGTGCCGCAACTTTAAGAGCGCACCCGCGCTGAAGAGCGCACCAGCACTGAAGAGCGCACCCGCGCTGAAGAGCGCATCCGCGCCGCCCCTCTTTGCGCTCTCGCTCCTTCGTCGGCCGTCGTCGATCGTATTTTTTTGTATTACTTTTGCCTTGTTTTCTTTCTAAGTTAAGTTTTAATCTCATGTAAGCAGCCCAATAAAGCTGACCGCGTTATACCACCCGAAAGACGCCCCCGACTTTTTTATTCAACACTTCTATTCCTGGAATCTTTTGCGGCAGCCACTGGATACGGATAAGTACATTTTTCCGTCCCCATCTCTCTCCGGGTCTTCAGCAGAACATTAAATTTCGTTCACACTGCTGCCAGATTGTCCGAGTCCGAGTTTTCCGACACAACGGCAGGTTGAGATTTTCTAATAATCTATAATAATCTTAAAATTCGGTAAATTTTTCTATCCGTCTCCGTTTTGTGTGCTGCCCATGTTCCTCGCCGTTTTCGGCCTCTCCGTTATTCATTCGCTTGCCAACGGTCGAGGCATATGTGCATCCGCATACATACATACGCACATACATATTTTTTTGGTGCAATTAATCCGCGAAAAATTTGCAAGTGAACAGTGAAATTGTGTGGTGACAAAAAGAAGGCATAATTAATATTGGCCACCGGTGTGAATTAGTTCGGGAATTTCCAAATTCACCGAACAGTCCGCCGCTGTCGTAATATTTGTTTTTATCTTTCTCAATCAGTGTCATTTTTTTACACCACATAACTTTTCTGTTCCCCCAATTATACAGTCCACTTATCAAAGCTCCACTGTGCCAACATATGCCCACATGCCCTTACATATATCCGTACCTGCATACATGTCCATATATTTTCTGCCTTCAATACCAGGAAATATAAAACCGATAAAATTTAACATATACAGTCCTCTTATCGAAGCTCTACTGTACCATCATATGCCCCACATGCCCTTGACCTACTTGCATGCATGTGCACATAATTTCCAAATATTTTCTGCCTCCAATTTCAGGAAATATATAGCCGATAAAATTTAAAAAATATTTTACATTTTCTAAAACCAACAATTATAAACCGCCATTTCACTACAAATCCGTGATTGTGTCGCTTAAATTCTCGACCTAGCCGTGATGTGTTTTTCGGTTCTGTTTATTTTTCTTTGAGGTACGTACAGGGTGCCGACGGCATAACCGGCTGCATAACAAACTAGATTAAAAAATCAATTAATTATAAATTTATGTATTTATAATTATAACTACGAAAATTTTTTTAATTCTTATTTTCCGTTCGAGCAAAGGGCCAGGTTTTTTTAATTCACCTTTCCGGCCACTCAATAATTAAAGTCGAAGATTTAATTATCGGAAAATTATAATTAATTAATTTAATTATCCACCTTCTGTCCGAATAGAGCCGCGGTTTCAATTCCACCGTTCCAGCTTCGTGATAATTAACCTCAATTGATTAAAAAATTAAGATTTTCAACTCCACCCTTCTGGCTCCATCATATTTAAATCCGACAGTTAGCCAAAATTAATTATTTATATTTTTGTGTGTTAAATTCAAGCCAAAGTTAAGTCCACCTTCCGGCTCCGCAAATTCGAAAATAGTTAAGAATTTAATATCTCAGTATATATTAAATTCAGTACGAACCACACAAGTCGAAATGTACATACATATATAGACCGTCATCATTTTTTTTCCGAAAAAGCACGAATTTTCCGGTACCTTTTCCATTTTTTCGTGCCTCCAACTCTGCTTCTACTCCGCATCAGGCAACATCCGCCAACAATCCGAACAAACCTCGTCTCCTTTTGGGTTTTTTCTGGTGCCTGAAGTTTTTCTTTCCACATTCGAATTGTGCCGCACACGACTTTCCTTTCCACATCGGCGCCACTAGTTCGCACTTGCTCCTTGCAATTGCCTTTCATCCGAAATCTCACCGTTCTCATCACATTAGTGCGACCGGCCACCACTTCGTACGGGGCACCTGTTGCGCGAGTCAGTCGACAAGCGCTGATCAGCGCATTGGACTCTGAGAATGCCCACGGGAGACGACAAAAAGCCGCGTTCGATCCCAGCCATCCGTTTGGACAGATCTCAATCCGCATCTCCACGGACGACTCTGTTGAGGCCTAAGGCAACCAGTGCCAGTCCAAGGGCAAGGAGTGACGAATCCGTCAATACAACCCCCGGTCCTTCCCAGAGGCAGACTCACTCCGTTGCAAAAATGGCTCCAAGTGCGGTCGAAGTGGCGTTGAAAAAGTTCATCGCCACAACAGATCGAATTATCCAGTTTGAGGCTAACATAAGTACTCCGGGCGCCCCAGAAACGGAAATAGGCTCCCAATACATGTGCGAAGTTCATCGGGACCAAATTCAGGCACTATGGGAGAAGGTGGAGAAGAGCTATGAGAGCTGCTCCGATTTGCTAGCCGCGTCCGACGACAATGCGGCCGCCTCGACAGTGCTGGAAGCGAAGTACAGCTACTGTTACTCCGTCTTTTCGAGATGTATTGCCCAGCTTCGAGAGAAAATTGCTTCCCAATCCACTCAGGCTCCCGTCAATGTCCACACGCCCGCGCCTACAGGCTGCCGGTTACCTCGGTGGATACCGAGGTCTTCGCGGGTGATTATCTTCGGTGGCCCACCTTCAGAGACTTGTTTACGGCCATTTACATCCAAAACTCGTGGCTCACCCCGGTAGAGAAGTTGTTCCACTTATTGTCCAAAAACAAGTGGTGACGCCCACGCCATTGTTTCTAAGGCTCCGCTTACCCATGAGGGTTTGTCGCCGCATGGCAAAGCCTCACAGACCGCTTTGAGCACCGGCGGCTATTGGTCAACAGCCAGTTGAAGATCCCTTTCAACATCCAGGCTATTTCTCAAGAGTCCGGGGTCGCGCTGAGGGAGCTGCAAGCTACCATTCAGAGTTGTTTGACAGCCCTAGAAATGTCCTCCGTTAATGTTGAGGCTTGGGACTGTCTCCTTGTATTTATGATTTCGTCAAAGCTCCACAAGGTCACACTTTCTATGTGGGAGCAATCCGTACATAATAAGGCCGAGATTCCAACATGGAAGGAATTAGATAACTTCCTGACAGAGCGCCATCGCACTCTGGAGGCCATCGACGACGTCAGGCCTAGTGGCTCCGTGCAATTTCCGCCAAGGTCGGGACTTCCTAATGCCCCTGCTCGGAGGCTCACTTCATACGAGACTCGAGTGGTTCCGGGCCAAAAGGGCTGCGATCTCTGTTCGAGGGAGGACCACCCCATTCGTTTATGTCCGCGTTTCCTAGAAATGGATGTAAATGGGCGCTCTGATTACATAAGGAGGAAGCAGTTATGTTTAAACTGTTTTGCCCGAGGGCACCAGCAGCGAGACTGCACGAGCGCCCATACCTGCTCCACATGCCACAGCAGACACCACACCCTCTTGCACCGCGGCAATCCATTCGCAACCGCTCCAAGTCCGCCTACGCAGCTTACCGCTCCAAGTCCGCCTACGTCAACAAACGGCCCTGAGGATCAGTCGAATGTGCAGGTGTGTTTCGCTTCCGGGTCAGGAGCCGTCCTACTAGGCACGGCCCGTATCAACGTGTGCCATTTGGGGTGCACCGTCCAAGCACAAGCACTGATAGACTCAGGCTCCGAAGCGACGTTCATAACGGAACGACTGTTCAACCTCGTCAAGCCTCCCTTCAAGACGATTCAAGCCCAAGTTTCCAGCCTTAATCAAACCATTTCCGCGCAGTCTACTAAATTGTGCCATTTCTCTATTCGGTCGCCGTCAAGACCCGGGCTACAATTAGAGACTGCGGCTTACGTTCTTCCCGCAGTTGGCAGGAAATCTGCCATCATATCCGATTTCGCGAGATCGTCTCAAGGGGCTGCCCAATATTACCCTGGCGGACCCCAACTTCTTTGAGAGCTCCCAAGTCGATGTGTTATTAGGAGCTGACATTCTTCCGTCCATTCTCCTCGGTAATTCCAAGGCTAACATCTGCGGGTCGCTTCTCGGTCAGGAGACCATTTCCGGATGGGTTCTGACAGGCCCATTATCTCCAGCCAACCCCCGCAGCGTGTCTGTTTTTTCCGCACGAGTTGCCCGCAGCCTCGGTGACTCACTGGTTCAGGGTTTCGATTCCGGATGCGAGCATAATTCTGTTACGACTCCTTCTTCGATTTACACATCGCATCACGCTGCACGGTGGCAATCAGCTGCTGATCCGACTGATCCGGGCCTAATTCTAGATTCCAAGGTCATATTCAGCACGATGTCGCCACGCCCACGTAACGCCCCGTCACTGGAGAGCAGATGTACTCGAGGTACACTATCCTACCTATGCCGAGTCTGCAATGGGATCCATCCGTTGAAGAAGTGTCGGCGCTTCCTACGCCTCAGTGCCGAGGAGGTCGGAGCCGAGTTCTCGTGAACCGCTATTGCTCGAGCTGCCTGGCCCACGAGCACTCCGATGGATCCTGTCGGCGTGGGGACGGTGTAAGACGTGGTCAGGATCACCACACGCTGCTGCAACCCGGGGACCAAGGAGCACCGGTCACCGCCCACTAGAGACAGTACACGGGGTGTCTCGCTCTCCGTCGGCCGTCATCCGCCAACTCCCGGCACGGTTCGGGTGCTTCTCGCCCTGCGTACGCCATTTTGCGGCACTCACAAGCCGATCCGCGGCCATCGACTTCCCGGCGCTCGCCGGCAACTCCTCGGCATTCTTCCGCCACTGGCTGGCAGTCGTCAAGCGCTCCACTGCTTTCGTCCGCCACTCATCGGGTGCCGTCCACCGCTCTTCCGCCCGCGTCATCCGCGCCTAGGCAACTTTCCGCCTCTCCTCGAGGGCCCCCGCAGGACGCGCTCGCTGCGCCCACCCTATCGTCGCTGTTGAGAGCGTCGCTAGCGACGAGGGATATGTTGCAACCTGAGCGATTGCAAGGGGGGGGAGGATGTTTACGTGAGGGGCCGGTGTGCCGCAACTTTAAGAGCGCACCCGCGCTGAAGAGCGCACCAGCACTGAAGAGCGCACCCGCGCTGAAGAGCGCATCCGCGCTCGCCCCTCTTTGCGCTCTCGCTCCTTCGTCGGCCGTCGTCGATCGTATTTTTTGTATTACTTTTGCCTTGTTTTCTTTCTAAGTTAAGTTTTTAATCTCATGTAAGCAGCCCAATAAAGCTGACCGCGTTATACCACCCGAAAGACGCCCCCGACTTTTTTATTCAACACTTCTACTCCTGGAATCTTTTGCGGCAGCCACGCCCCCTACACACAGTAATGAAGAAATCTCCCTATATTACCAAAATGTGGATTCCCTTCGAAGCAATCGCGAAGATATTTTCAACGACCCTATTATTTGTTCTGCTAATTTTGTTTGTTTTGTCGAAACTTGGACTCTTCCCAGCGAAGACTTTTCTTTACAAGGTTTTGACATTTTTAAGAAGAATTGATAGCAAACGATTGAATGGTATCGGCAAAAATGGAATTATAATTTATGCCAAGCAAAATATTGCCGAAAATGTAGTTTTCTTGTTTAAGACAAATAAGTCTTTAAGCTCAAGAACTACAGACCAATCAATTGCCTTCAAATATCTCGATACATCCTTTATTGTTGTTTATAGGACCCTGCTTTTGCTATAACCCAATTTCGAAATGAAATTATGGCTGATGTTGGTTATTTTAGGAGATTTTAATATATGCAGATCTAGAACCACTGATCGACTGGAGGAAGCTCTAAATGATGTTAGCCTAATTACAATCAATAATTGTGCAACTACAAAACATATAACGAAAATTGATTGGATATTTGCTGAAAATGAGCTAAGGAATGCTTTTGCTCTTACTTACAACAAGACCTATAGTCATCATGATGGGATTTTTCTTAAATACAGTTAATATTTTATTATTAGTTAATTTATTAATTTATTAACTTTTTTATTTATTTATTAATTTATTTATATGAATTGTATATATTTTATTATATAAATATACGATTTTTATATTATTTAAGGATTTTAATAAATTGTTTATTTATAATGTGCAATATAAATTAAGTTATTATAATATTCCCTCTCGTGGATTGAGACCTTGTCGTGGTGAGGGGGCTAAGTATGTGAGGATTAATAATATTTATTACGGAAACTAGCATCAATCCTTTGTTTTATCTAGTTCATACAAAAAAATTATTTTAGGTTGTCAAAGTAATCAGTTAAATGGCAGCTGAAGGATATAGTCGGCAGATCCTTATAAAAGTTGGTATTTCGTATTATATTGCCAAAATAGAATCCACAGAAAATCTCCACTTTCTAGCTCAAAAAACACCAAAGTTAAGCCATTTCCGATCAATCAGTTATATGGCAGCTATAGGATATAGTCGGCTGATCCCTACTATTTTTATAAACACTTGCCATCCAGACAATCGAGTAAGATTGGGTCGCTGGGTAGTAATATTTTTGACCGATATGTGCAAAAATATTGGAAAGAATTGGTTTAGCAGATTTCGCGGCTTGGTACAGATTTGTCAAGCGAAATGCATGATCTGCCGCTAATCATAGGGAAGACTATGATGAAGCAAATGATGCGGAGGTCGATGACGAAGATGAAGATGCTGAGAAAAGCTATCTACTGATGGATGGGTCTGGTTGCGTTAAGAAACGCAGGCATCCCCTGATTCTAAGGTGGGTTCGCTTTAGTATTAACTCTTCCCCTTTCGATTATTTCCGAGAGCATTTAATGCTCTTGTATATGCAATATAAATTAAGTTATTACAATATTTCCTCTCGTGGATTGAGACCTTGTCGTGGTGAGGGGGCTAAGTATGTGAGGATTAATAATATTTATCACGGAAACTAGCATCAATCCTTTGTTTTATCTAGTTCATACAAAAAAATTATTATAGGTTGTCAAAGTAATCAGTTAAATGGCAGCTGAGGATATAGTCGGCAGATCCTTATAAAAGTTGGTATTTCTTATTATATTGCCAAAAATAGAATCCACAGAACATCCCCACTTTCTAGCTCAAAAAACACCAAAGTTAAGCCATTTCCGATCAATCAGTTATATGGCAGCTATAGGATATAGTCGGCTGATCCCTACTATTTTTATAAACACTTGCCATCCAGACAAACGAGTAAGATTGGGTCGCTCAAATGAAGAATTAGTAGTAATATTTTTGACCGATATGTGCAAAAAATATTGGAAAGAATTGGTTTAGCAGATTTCGCGGCTTGGTACAGATTTGTCAAGCGAAATGCATGATCTCGCCGCTAATCATAGGGAAGACTATGATGAAGCAAATGATGTGGAGGTCGATGACGAAGATGAAGTTGCTGAGAAAAGCTATCTACTGATGGATGGGTCTGGTTGCGTTAAGAAACGCAGGCATCCCCTGATTCTAAGGTGGGTTCGCTTTAGTATTAACTCTTCCCCTTTCGATTATTTCCGAGAGCATTTAATGCTCTTCTATCCTTGCCGAAATGAAGAAGCTTAACTTCTTTCCAACGATATTAAAAACAGCAAACCCGAGCAAACCATGAAGCCATTAAGACAAAAAAAAGAAAAGAGTTCGAAAGAGTTCTGGAAGATTTGCAATAGAATAGGGGAGATAATGCTCCTGTTGCGGAAGAACCTGCCTCCCAATTTTTAGACGAAGAGTTTAGAGCTTTGGCAGTACCAAATATAGAGCGGAACGTAAATATTCTTCAGGATGACAATGCGGTAAACAACCCTGAAGAAGACGGAGTACTTCAGTTAATTAGACTCCCCCGTTAGTTTCCAATAATGACATTTGCTCGCTAACTCGGTCCCTCAACCATAAGGAAAGACAATATTATGCACATATGATGCATAATGTATGTTGTTTCTAAAAATATTTTTACGAATATGTTGGTGGAGGGGCCGGTGTAGAAAAAAGCAGTCTGATTTCTACTTGAATTGGAGGACTGACACTTCATAAAGTGTTTTCTCTTCCAATTCATCATGCTTCAGGTCCCCTTAAGAACTTTAAGCAATGATAGTTTAATACAATTCTTTGCAAGTTAATTGATCTCCAATTGATTATAATTGATCAAATTTCTATGGTTGGTTCTAAAATGCTTTCATTTTTGAAAGGCCTGACTTAAGTTTTGGTGAGAAATCAATTATAGTTTTTGGAGATCTAAAACAGCTTTCCCCAGTTGGAGACAGTTGGATATTTTCGGAAAGGACAATTAATCCTTATAGGGTTTTTACCAGGAAAAAGCCTATGGAGCATTTTTTAAGTATTTTGAGCTCACAGAAATAATGCGCCAAAGAGGCGATCATGCATTTGCTCAAGCCCTGAATCATTTATCTGAGGCTTGCATGACATTTGCAGATATAGAGCTCCTAAAATAAAGAGTTGTTTCACCCAGCGAAGTTCCTGAAGATGCCATTCATTTATTTTTTCTAACGAAGAAGTTAACAATTACAATTTCATAAAACTAGCGCAAATTGGGACGGAAGAGCTGGTTTCCACTGCTGTTGATACAGTGAAAACTGCGAAGATATCTGCACGAAACAGAGAAAACACGGTTAGATTTGCTCAAAATATGAAAACCTCTGAAACACAGGGTTTGCCATATAATTTTCATCTCAAAACAACTGTATAACAACTGACTTGTAAATGGAGCAACTGGTCAGCTGATGTAAATTGACCATTGCTTAGTGAACGGCTCAAATTTAGTGACGCGACTTTGGATTAAGTTTTTTGAAACCACGGTTGGCGCTATCGCCAGATCAAAGGTTCGGAACAGTCCCGATCCCGAATAGACTCCAATATTAAAAGCCTCTCGAGTTTTTCAATGTGGAAGATCCGAACATGCTTCTGTTGACCGAAAGCAATTCCCAATTGTTCCTGCTGAGGCTATTACCATCCACAAAAGCCAAGGAGCAACATATAGCAAAGTCACCGTGCATCTTAAAAGAGGCATCAAGCGAGCTTCGCTATATGTTGGATGCAGCAGGGCTACTAGCGCATCAGGACTTTTCCTTCTAGGCGACTTTGTTCCTCCAACAAGATTTGGAGCCCCAAATGTCCAAGAAAAGCTTAAAAAGTTAAGAGAGGAAAAGTTCTTGACTACGCATTATGAAATTTTGGTCAGCAGTAATGAAGAAATCTTCCTATATTACCAAAATGTTGATTCCTTTCGAAGAAATCGCAAAGATATTTTCAACGACCCTATTATTTGTTCTGCTAATTTTGAGGATTAATAATGAGTATGTAATTAAGTATGTGAGGATTAATAATATTTATCACGGAAACTAGCATCAATCCTTTGTTTTATCTAGTTCATACAAAAAAATTATTATAGGTTGTCAAAGTAATCAGTTAAATGGCAGCTGAAGGATATAGTCGGCAGATCCTTATAAAAGTTGGTATTTATATATAATAAAATATATTGCCGTTTTATATTGCCAAAAATAGAATCCAAAGAAAATCCCCACTTTCTAGCTCAAAAAACACCAAAGTTAAGCCATTTCCGATCAATCAGTCATATGGCAGCTATAGGATATAGTCGGCTGATCCCTACTATTTTTATAAACACTTGCCATCCAGACAAACGAGTAAGATTGGGTCGCTCAAATGAAGAATTAGTAGTAATATTTTTGACCGATATGTGCAAAGGCATGCGCAGTTGGAAAGAATTTGTTTAGCAGATTTCGCGGCTTGGTACAGATTTGTCAAGCGAAATGCACGATCTGCCGCTAATCATAGGGAAGACTATGATGAAGCAAATGATGTGGAGGTCGATGACGAAGATGAAGTTGCTGAGCAAAGCTATCCACTGATGGATGGGTCTGGTTGCGTTAAGAAACGCAGGCATCCCCTGATTCTGATTCTTGCCGAAATGAAGAAGCTTAACTTCTTTCCAACGACATTAAAAACACATTCCGAGCAAACCATGAAGCCATTAAGACAAAATAAAGATGTGTGATGTGTTTGATGATATGGAGTTCGAAAGAGTTATGGAAGATTTGCAATAGGATTGGGAGATAATGCTCCTGTTGCGGAAGAACCTGCCTCCCAATTTTTAGACGAAGAGTTTAGAGCTTGGCAGTACCAAATATAGAGCGGAACGTAAATATTTCAAATTTCCGGCAAATTTCAAAGGCCTGACTTAAGTTTTTGGTAAGAAATCAATTATAGTTTTTTGGAGATCTAAAACAGCTTTCCCCAGTTGGAGACAGTTGGATATTTTCGGAAAAGGACAATTAATCCTTATAGGGTTTTAGCAGGAAAAAGCCTATGGAGCATTTTATTAAGTATTTTGAGCTCACAGAAATAATGCGCCAAAGAGGCGATCATGCATTTGCTCAAGCCCTGAATCATTTATCTGAGGCTTGCATGACATTTGCAGATATAGAGCTCCTAAAATAAAGAGTTGTTTCACCCAGCGAAGTTCCTGAAGATGCCATTCATTTATTTTCTTCTAACGAAGAAGTTAACAATTACAATTCCATAAAACTAGCGCAAATTGGGACGGAAGAGCTGGTTTCACTGCTGTTGATACAGTGAAAACTGCGAAGATATCTGCACGAAACAGAGAAAACACGGTTAGATTTGCTCAAAATATGAAAACCTCTGAAACACAGGGTTTGCCATATAATTTTCATCTCAAAACAACTGTATAACAACTGACTTGTAAATGGAGCAACTGGTCAGCTGATGTAAATTGACCATTGCTTAGTGAAACGGCTCAAATTTAGTGACGCGACTTTGGATTAAGTTTTTTGAAACCACGGTTGGCGCTATCGCCAGATCAAAGGTTCGGAACAGTCCCGATCCCGAATAGACTCCAATATTAAAAGCCTCTCGAGTTTTTCAATGTGGAAGATCCGAACATGCTTCTGTTGACCGAAAGCAATTCCCAATTGTTCCTGCTGAGGCTATTACCATTCACAAAAGCCAGGGGGCAACATATAGCAAAGTCACCGTGCATCTTAAAAGAGGCATCAAGCGAGCTTCGCTATATGTTGGATGCAGCTGGGCTACTAGCGCATCAGGACTTTTCCTTCTAGGCGACTTTGTTCCTCCAACAAGATTTGGAGCCCCAAATGTCCAAGAAAAAGCTTAAAAAAGTTAAGAGAGGAAAAGTTCTTGACTACGCATTATGAAATTTTGGTCAGCAGTAATGAAGAAATCTTCCTATATTACCAAAATGTTGATTCCTTTCGAAGAAATCGCAAAGATATTTTCAACGACCCTATTATTTGTTCTGCTAATTTTGAGGATTAATAATGAGTATGTAATTAAGTATGTGAGGATTAATAATATTTATCACGGAAACTAGCATCAATCCTTTGTTTTATCTAGTTCATACAAAAAAATTATTATAGGTTGTCAAAGTAATCAGTTAAATGGCAGCTGAAGGATATAGTCGGCAGATCCTTATAAAAAGTTGGTATTTATATATAATAAATATATTGCCGTTTTATATTGCCAAAAATAGAATCAAGAAAATCCCCACTTTCTAGCTCAAAAAAACACCAAAGTTAAGCCATTTCCGATCAATCAGTCATATGGCAGCTATAGGATATAGTCGGCTGATCCCTACTATTTTTATAAACACTTGCCATCCAGACAAACGAGTAAGATTGGGTCGCTCAAATGAAGAATTAGTAGTAATATTTTTGACCGATATGTGCAAAGGCATGCGCAGTTGGAAAGAATTTGTTTAGCAGATTTCGCGGCTTGGTACAGATTTGTCAAGCGAAATGCACGATCTGCCGCTAATCATAGGGAAGACTATGATGAAGCAAATGATGTGGAGGTCGATGACGAAGATGAAGTTGCTGAGCAAAGCTATCCACTGATGGATGGGTCTGGTTGCGTTAAGAAACGCAGGCATCCCTGATTCTGATTCTTGCCGAAATGAAGAAGCTTAACTTCTTTCCAACGACATTAAAAAACACATTCCGAGCAAACCATGAAGCCATTAAGACAAAATAAAGATGTGTGATGTGTTTGATGATATGGAGTTCGAAAGAGTTATGGAAGATTTGCAATAGGATTGGGGAGATAATGCTCCTGTTGCGGAAGAACCTGCCTCCCAATTTTTAGACGAAGAGTTTAGAGCTTTGGCAGTACCAAATATAGAGCGGAACGTAAATATTTCAAATTTCGGCAAATTTCAAAGGCCTGACTTAAGTTTTGGTAAGAAATCAATTATAGTTTTTGGAGATCTAAAACAGCTTTCCCCAGTTGGAGACAGTTGGATATTTTCGGAAAGGACAATTAATCCTTATAGGGTTTTAGCAGGAAAAAGCCTATGGAGCATTTTTAAGTATTTTGAGCTCACAGAAATAATGCGCCAAAGAGGCGATCATGCATTTGCTCAAGCCCTGAATCATTTATCTGAGGCTTGCATGACATTTGCAGATATAGAGCTCCTAAAACAAAGATTTGTTTCACCCAGCGAAGTTTCTGAAGATGCCATTCATTTATTTTCTTCTAACGAAGAAGTTAACAATTACAATTCCATAAAACTAGCGCAAATTGGGACGGAAGAGCTGGTTTCCACTGCTGTTGATACAGTGAAAACTGCGAAGATATCTGCACGAAATATGAAAACCTCTGAAACACAGGGTTTGCCATATAATTTTCATCTCAAAACAACTGTATAACAACTGACTTGGAAAAAATGGAGCAACTGGTCAGCTGATGCAAATTGACCATTGCTTAGTGAATGGCTCAAATTTAGTGACGCGACTTTGGATTAAATTTTTTGAACCCATGGTTGGCGCTATCGCCAGATCAATGGTTCTGAACAGTCCCGATCCCGAATGGACTCCAATATGAAAAGCCTCTCGAGTTTTTCAATGTGGAAGATCCGAACATGCTTCTATTGACCGAAAGCAATTCCCAATTGTTCCTGCTGAGGCTATTACCATCCACAAAAGCCAGGGAGCAACATATAGCAAAGTCGCCGTGCATCTTAAAAGAGGCTTCAAGCGAGCTTCGCTATATGTTGGATGCAGCAGGGCTACTAGCGCATCAGGACTTTTCCTTCTAGGCGACTTTGTTCCTCCAACAAGATTTGGAGCCCCAAATGTCCAAGACAAGCTTAAAAAGTTAAGAGAGTAAAGTTCTTGACTACGCATTATGAAATTTTGATCAGCAGTAATGAAGAAATCTCCTATATTACCAAAATGTGGATTCCCTTCGAAGCAATCGCGAAGATATTTTTCAACGACCCTATTATTTGTTCTGCAAATTTTCTTTGTTTTGTCGAAACTTGGACTCTTTCCAGCGAAGACTTTTTTTGCCAAGGTTTTTGACATTTTTAAGAAGAATTGATAGCAATCGATTCAATGGTATTGGCAAAAATGGAATTAAGATTTATGCCAAGCAAAATATTGCCGAAAATGTAGTTGTTTAAGTTGTCTTGTTTAAGACAAATAAGTCTTTAAGCTCAAGAACTACATACCAATCAATTGCCATCAAATATCTTGATACATCCTTTATTGTTGTTTATAGGACCCTGCTTTTGCTATAACCCAATTTCGAAATGAAATTATGGCTGATGTTGGTTATTTTAGGAGATTTTAATATATGCACATCTAGAACCACTGATCGACTGGAGGAAGCTCTAAATGATGTTAACCTAATTCCAATCAATAATTGTGCAATAATTGGTGAGGGGGCTAAGTATGTGAGGATTAATAA